>JAOTQM010000150.1:0-47082 GCA_026939265.1 Oreonectes daqikongensis
TATGGAAAAAAAACCTCGGGAGACCATCTCAGTCGGTAGGGCCAGTTCTCGCTATGACATGTCACAGCTGTACTAATGACTTTGAATACATTATAGAGAAAACGATTATCAAGAGAGCCTATTAAATGTAATAGGGAAGTAGATTTTGTTAAATTTGTTAACAAGGAATGTTATATGCAGAAAACGGAACTGTGATGGCATAATGTAACTGAATGCAGCTGTGACTTCAAACTGCTGTCATGTGATGTAAGTTTAGCATTTAGTACTAAGTATTGTAATACTGTTAGCATTAATATACAACTTAATTACCATCGTTGATCTTGGTTGGTGCTGGGGTTGCATGAGCTGGACTGGGATGGTCAGAGTCAGGAGAAGGTTATCGCAGGAGGGTGGAACCGGGTGTTTGGCTGGAGCTCTGCCTGTAACCTCTATTTAGGGATGAGATAAGGCGTTCATCCCGGAATCTCACCTCGGGATGACATCCGCCTGGACCTGGCGTAATCTCTCCCTACCTCGGGATGGGCATCCCGAGGGGGGGAAGAGAAGAGACTCAATTAGCGTAGCTGCTGTTCTTATATTTTTTTGGTTTACAATTCAAGCATTATGTGAAAGCTTGGCTGAAAAATATGTCTTTAATCTTGATTTAAATGGGGAGACTGTGTCAGACCCCCGAACAGTAACAGGAAGGCTATTCCAGAGTTTAGGCGCAACGTATGAAAAGGCTCTACCCCCTTTGGTAGATTTATTTATCCTAGGTGTTATAAAAGTCCGCAGTTTTGAGATCTTAGAGAGCGAGCTGGGTTGTAGCGTGATAGAAGCTCTGTTATGTAGGTAGGAGCTAAACCGTTTTAAGGCTTTATAAGTAATTAAAGAACTCTAAAGTCAATACGATATTTAATGGGTAGCCAGTGTAGAGATGATAAGATTGGGGTTATGTGATCATATTTTCTAGATCTTGTAAGAACTCTGGCAGCCGCATTTTGAACTAACTGTAATTTGTTATTGACGATGTAGGACAATAAACAAATTACAGTTAGTAATTAAAACCAATATAATTACCATTAAATCTATACATTTTCTATAGCGTTTTGGGAAGTGTTCTGTTGTTTTTGAAGCAGGAAAATGTTAAATGAAAACAACAAAAAAACATACTGGTGCTAAGATTAAATAAAACATTATATGACAGACACAAACATAATTAATAATAATAGTCCGCTCCTACTCTTCTCACAGGTTCAGATAGACGGAGAGCAGAAGAATAAGGAGATAAAGGGGGTGTTGTTGCTGAAGTGATGGCAGTTATTAGGAGAGCTGAGGAGGAACTGCTGACTCCTCTGGAGGATGGAAGAAGGTGTCTGGAGAAAGAGATGGCAGAGAAAACACAGCAGATACAAAAGGAAATCTTAAAGTATAGAGAAATCATCGATCATTTGAACCAAAAAAGAAAGATGACGACGACATTGTCTTCTCCAGGTCAGTGACTGATACAGAATACTATATAAAAAAATGTAGTGGATTTCTGCTCTACAAACAAAAACAGGTTAAAAAAAACAGACAAAGACAGCAAGCTAACAGGTATGAACCATTGAATCAATGGTGTTAAAGTAACACTGAGGTAGTGTAATGAGTTAATTAGATACTTAAGTGATTAATTGAGTGACGATTGATGGATTATTGAAGACACCTGATGATAACCAGCAGAATCACTGAAGAACTGACTTCAAGCCTCCATCTTATTTCTGTCAGTCGTCTACAGTTCTGTTTGAGAATTAACAGGTTATTCAAAATATTTAGTCACCATTATGGTGATCAGTGTTTCCTTTAGTTGGGCAGCTTGACACTTGCTTTTTAAATCATTTGGTTGTTTTTCTTATAGTTTTTGACAAAACCTAGCTTTTGGTGCAAGTTTTAGCTTTAGCTTTTTATGTAAGAGACATCAGAATCCACAATCAAGAATCTGCATATCAATCTAAAATATTGTGACATGCGGGAAACCGCCATAGTTTACACTCTGACTCCCATCATGCATTGCAACAGAGTATGTCATCACTGTTGAGATACATGCTGATTCTTTGTGTGTCCAAAGCAGTGCTGTCCCAACGTAATAAGCAATACAAGCAGTTGCATAGGGTCCCTGTGGCCACTAGGAGGCCCTGTGATGTGCGTGAAAATAAAAATTTTGTAGTCTCTATTTACACAAAGTGCAAATAGGCAGAGGCTTTTTATACTAACTCTGCACACCAGTATCTGATTGGAATAGAAAAAGTGTAAGTACGAAAACTTTTCAAACACAGACTCCAGTGGTGCAAGTTGTAAAGTGTGTTTTAGTTAGTTATTTAGACATCGGAGACCAGAGTTCGAATCCACCACTTGCCAAACTTGTTTTCTTTTACCTTTTTCCATCACATATCAGACCATGAAGACATTTGTGTTCAATAAAATTAATTTAAAACTTAAAATTAAGTTTTATTCATAAAGTTTAGGTGTTAGGGTAATGTTAGGTAGGGCTTTATTATCTCAATAGGTTACCACCTATTAATAATTTGTTAAAATATAGGAAGGATTTACACGTTATTATTAATGCACTACAATACTGAGGTGCAAATGGTATTTGCCACTATTTATAAGTACCAATAAAACATCTAAGTGTTACACTTATTCAATAGAAAATACAGCTTTTTCGATTAGTGGTAATAGCATATCGCTAAGAAATGCTGCTATATTCACTTGGTGTAAATATAACCTACTGCTATTTAAACTTAGTGCCATAATATTTACTTGCTCGTTGTCTGTGAATCATCATGTGCATTAGCATAAACTGAGCAAAGCTTGAAAATGAAAAGATGGCACTATCAGTCTGTAACAGCTACTGTAATGAGCTCCTTTGCCTTAACACCTCCAAGACAAAGGAGCTCATTGTGGACTTCAGATAGAGTCAAGAGGCACACATGACACCATCCACATCAATGGGATGGCTGTTGAACGTGTCTCCCGTTTCAATTCCTGGGGATCCACATCTCGGAGGACCTGTCCTGGACTACCAACACCTCCAGCCTGGTCAAGAAGGCTCACCAGCGCCTCTTCTTCCTGAGGACACTAAAGAAGAATCAGCTGTCCTCGGCTATCCTGGTGAACTTCTATCGCTGTGCAATAGAGCATCCTGACCAACTGTGTCACAGTCTGGCATGGGAGCTGCTCTGTTGCAGAGCACAAGGCACTGCAGCGGGTGGTGTAAACCGCCCAGCGCATCACAGGGACTCCACTTCCAGCCATGGAGGACATCCAGAGGAAACGCTGTCTGTGTCGAGCTCGCAGCATTCTTAAGGACTCCTCTCATCCCGCTCACAGACTGTTTTTCTCTCTCCTGCCCTCTGGCAGGCGTTTTAGGTGCCTCCTGACCAGGACCAGCAAGAACAGTTTTTTTCCCAGAGCTGTCTCTTTATTGAACTCTGCCCCTCGCTGATCCCACTGCCCCTCATACTACTATCTTCCACTCTTCCTCCCCCTCATTGCACACTGACTTCACTTCACTTGTTACTTGCACTACCAGACTGCTCATTTGCACTACCAGACTGCTCATTTGCACTGCCAAATTTACAGTACCGACTGTTTACTATGCATCTTGCACTCCTACACTTCAACTGAATATGCAATAACTTCTTCCATTGCAAACTCCCAATATTGTGATCGGTATGTGTTTGCTTTAATTGGGCTCCTGGTCTAGTTTTATTTGGCTAACGGTGTGTTAAAATGTGTTTGTTTTGGCAAAATAAGCTAAAATTCAGTTGGATCAGATCTTATTGTGATTCGAGTCAAATAAATACTTTTGATTCTTTTATGGTGTTAATGTGTGGCACTGCAGTGTGAAATTAAAGCAGTGTTATGGTTGTCATATTACTAGAAATTAACTAAATGTATTTAACATTTTGTTAAATTGTTGAATTAATTAGACATGAAAAAGCAATGTATGAAACTCGACCATTTCTTTTGAATAAACTGTTTGCACAGTTTAAGCTTTCTTAGTTATGTTGTTATATTGTATGTATTTAATTACATTGATATAGCATGTACATTTAAATTATACAGTGTTCTTAATTTGACATTGTCAGATTGTCTTTGTGAAATAGTCTGTGTAAGGTATGTGTTGTGTACATTAGATGATGGGGCTTTATTTTGAAATCTGCTTAGGACCCCCAAAATGCCCTAGTCCAAAGATTGTTTTAATAGAAACTTGACCCATGTAACTTTTGTAAAGACAGCAACCAGTGAAAATCAACATTTGAACACAAATAATTACTATGAATTGGTAAAATATTTTCTTTAAAACAAATAATACAATATTGTTTTGTATAAATATACATAATGGTGACTGAATATTTTGAAGCTAAGATAATTGATGATGGCGCCAGTGTGCATGGCGTGCCGTCTGTTGCTCCCAGTGCTTCTCGCACTTTTTATGTCTCTAATGTCTTTAATGGCACCAATCTGCGCATCTATCCTGGTTTATGATCGCCAGATGCTTTTGGATATCAGAAAATATCTTATGGATACCAGAGATGGGCATGTATTTCAAATACAAAATACTTAACCCATAACATGCACAGGGCCCGTGGGCGGGTTATCAATTTGGATGTCACCACCATGGTGATCAGTGTTTCCTTGAGTTGGGCTCTTGACATTTAGGATTTAGGTTTAGGTTTGGCATGCTTGTAATTGTGTGCTTATAAAGTACTTTATTTATGGAGTGACTTTTAAAGTACTTTATTTATGGAGATGCAAATGAGGCTCTGATCACATGTTGTTGGTTTTTGAACTACCAAATTTTGGTATTTTGTTTTTATTTTATTAAATTACCTAACATTTTTTTTTTTTTTAGGATCAATCCAGCCAAGATCAGTTAGTCAAACTACAAAATAACAGCCAACACCACTTGACTCGAATCATTCTAACACATGTACTTTAAAAGCACACAGTTACAATGCAACAAAAATCTAACTCTTAAGAGTCAAGAGCCTAACTCAAGGAAACACTGATCATCATGATGGTGAGTTTCAACTAAATTACTTTCAACAAAACAAAAATTAAGTGTTAACCCTCCCACGGGCCCTGTGCATGTTAAGGGTTAAGTATTTTGTATTTGAAATACATGCCCATCTCTGATGGATACTCACATTTCGGACTTCACGCACTCTGTTCATCAATCGCGGGTGCATTCTACGAACCCTGTCTGGGATGTCCAAGAGTACCTGCGCCGGTGGCCTATTGACGTGACTCTGAGAAAACGCCGGAGGAGACGAGGGAAACGTGGAGGAACTGAAACTAGACTCAAAGCAGCCTGGCTTAGTGGAAATTTTCCTCTTTCTGCTGCCCAGGAGAGGAATCGGGGCTGTGGCCGATTTAGTATTTGGCACCCGCTGGACTTATCCTCTCGCTGTCTTCGTCCTATCCCATGCCTTGATGCCCAGGCGCGGAGTGCGGATAGCGGCCGCTCGGCCGCCTGGCAGCGGCTGGATTTACCGGCCTGCGGATCATCGACTCGATCTCTCCTTCATCCTCGACTCCCCGGCTTCTTCTCCGATCTGGGCAGGACGCTCGGCCTTGTCATGGTGTTGACTATACGAACCTGTCACCTTTACAGCGTGAGTCGAATTGCAATGCTGCCGCGTCTTCAAGCCCTCTGTCTGCCGCACTATTGATGCACGCTCTGTGAACAACAAAGCATTGCTTCTGTCGGATTTGATTATGGACAATAATCTGGACTTGCTGTTTCTCACAGAAACCTGGCATAAACAGGACGATGGTATGCTTTTTAACCAGCTGTCCCCAACGGGCTTTGGACTTTTTGATGTCTCACGTTCTACTGGTAGAGGTGGTGGAATTATAGTGGTTTATAGGCTGCAATACAATATATACCCGGTACCAGTACCACTTTTTAAAACCTTTGAATGTTTGATTTTAAGCGTAGCTGCTCAAAGTGCAGCCCCTCGTTCTGCTATGGTAACTATTTATAAACCTCCAAAACCAAATGGGCTCTTTTTGTCTGAATTTGTTGACCTTTTGTCCATATTGTCAGACAAATTTATGAGTATTCTGATTTTGGGCGATTTTAATATACATGTAGATCAGAACACCTGTGATATGTCAAAGGATTTTTTATCTCTTACAGTTTTAATCTATTACAATTTATAAATGTTCCCACTCACTGTAAAGGTCATACACTGGATTTGGTCATTGCAAATGATTCATTTCTCTCTAACTTTTCAACTGTCGATGTAGGTTTCTCAGACCATTTAGCGGTCTTCTTTGATGGTGCAATTGCTCATACTTGTCGAGAGCCCACACGTATTAATACATTCCGTAAATGGCAGTCAATTGATTGTGCTACTTTTGCAAATTCGATTCTCTCCACCTCAAATGATGTGTCCTCGGATTCACTCGAGGATAAAATTTCTTCATTAAACAATGCTCTCTCAGCCAGCTTAGATGCTTTTGCCCCCCTAAAAACATGTCATGTTTCATTTGTATGGTCGGCCCCCTGGTATAATGAGGAGTTGCGTTCACAGAAGGCTGCTTGTCATAAACTCGAGCGAAAGTGGCGTTGCACTTGTTTAAATGTGTTTTATCAAACTTGGAGAGCCTGCTTGGCACGTTATAGAATGGCTATTGATACTGCAAGATTTACATTCTACTCAGGTATTATTGAAAACAATAAAAATAACCCTAGAAGGCTTTTCCATACAATTAACAGCTTACTCAATGTAGCTGCTTCTAGCTATTTGAACAACCGTTTAATTCACAATAATCTATTTGAGCCCCTTCAATCTGGGTTTCGAAAATTGCACAGCACAGAGACTGCTTTGGTTAAAGTCACCAATGACCTGCTTACAGCCTCTAATTCTGGCTCTTTGTCCCTACTCATTCTCTTGGATCTTAGCTCAGCCTTTGATACCATTGACCATGCATTGCTACTTAATCGCCTTGAATCCGTATTTAGCTTGTCAAAGACAGTTCTTGACTGGTTCAGGTCTATTCTTACTGACCGCAGGCAATTTGTATATATGGGTGGCTTTACATCTAAGGTCGGTTCCATACACACTGGTGTCCCACAAGGGTCAGTATTGGGTCCCTTACTCTTCAGCATATATATATTTCCACTGGGTGAACTACTAAGATCTCTTAACCTTAATTACCATTTTTATGCAAACTCCCTAGAGTTAAATCAACTCTGCTCAGAGTCTATATGGGTCCAATCTACAGAGAGTTAAAGTTAATGAGATGATGAAGGTGATTAATTATGTGATGATTGAATCATTAATGATGAACACCTGCTGTTAACAAACACAATCGCTGTAGAAAACATCAACAATAAGAAGTCACCCTAACAGTGATCACTGTTTCTTTTAGTTGGGCTCTTACTCTTGATTTGTCTTTTTAAGTGTTTTTGTGCAGCTGTAATATTGTGTTTCTAAATCACATTTATAACAGCCAAACAAAAGCTGAATTGCATTTGATGTTCACTGATGGTAAATGGTAAAGTAGTAAATTTATTTAGTCATTTACATACTTAATATTGCTAGTTTTAGTCTCAACAGTGGTGACACTCAACATAAGAAAGCTTTGTGCTGCAATGCATGCTGGGTAACAGCATAGAACAGAACTCATCCATGACTCCCAGCATGCATTGCAGCATGAGTTAACAATACTACTGAACTTTACTTTTGTCACCGTTGTTGAGATTCATGAGCTGATTCTTGATGATTCTTGTTAATGGAGCCTTTAGATACTCCAGCAAGGAGACCATTACAATAGTCAATGCGTGAGAAAACAAAGGAGTTCATCAACTCCTCGGCAACTGGAAAGGACAACATAGGACGCAAGCGAGCTATATTTCTCTGTTACTGCCATACACACCATGTCGAAATCTGCGTTCTTTTTAGAGTGGTCTTTTAGTGGTTCCCAAGACACGACTTCGCTTTATGGGTGACAGGGCATTCTCTTCTTATGCTCCTAAGGTCTGTAACTCTCTACCAGCGGACATCAGGGAGGCAAACTCACTTGCGACTTTTAAATCTCTTCTTAAAACATTTTATTTTAGGATCGCTTATACTTGATTTGACTTTAAATTTCTTCTCTTGTAATGTATTGTTGTAATAAGTGTTGTTATTGTGTTGTTTTACCTGATATGATGTTTAGTTGTTAAGCGCTTTGAGAAAGCAACTTTTAATGGCGCTATATAAAATAAATGCATTATTATTATTATTATATTTTGAATCACCTCTGTTAATTCTTAAAACAGTAGACAACTGACAGAAATAAGGTGGAGGCTTGAAGTCCGTTCTTCAGTGATTCTGCTGGTTATCATCAAAGTCAAGTCAAAGTCAAAGTCAGCTTTATTGTCAATTCTGCCACATGTACAGTACATACAAGTGGAGGATTGAAATTGCGTTACTCTCAGACCCTATAGGTGCATACAGATAACATAGAATAACATATATCAAAAAAAATATATCAAATTACAAATAAATACAAAATCTATATATGTACACAAAACAACTTTACAAGCAAGGGATATGTAACCGAAATAATTGTGCAGACCAAAGAAATAATCAACAGTGCAGATGAGATAAACAGCAGTGCAGATTAAATAAACAGCAGCGTAGATGAAATAAACAACAGTGCAGATGAAATAAACAGTAGTGCAGATGAAATAATCAAATCAAATGGTGCAGATGAAATAAACAACAGTGTAGATGAAAATATCAACAGTGCAAATGTAATGTAGTGCAAAACTTATCGGTCTGTATTAAAGTGTCAGTAGAGCAGGCTTGTTTTAACTGACTTAGAGGTAGTTAGTTGAGGAGGCTCAGACCACTACTGAAAAGGGGTTGAGCAGTCCAATGTTCCATAAAGTGACAAGTGACAAGTGCGGGACAGAGTATGATGTGGGAAGGGATGGATGGGTTCAGGGTTCAGAGATGCGTGTGGCAAGGGAGGGGAGGGGGGGGGGGGGGGGGGGGGGTCGGAAGGGAGTTTAGCTTCCTGACTGCCTGGTGTATGAAGCTCTCCTTCAGTCTGCTGGTCCTGGCCTGGAGACTCCGAAGCCTCCTCCCTGATGGCAGCAGACTGAAGAAGCTGTGTGATGGGTGGGTGGGATCACCTGCAATGCAGAGGGCTTTGCAGGTGATCCCACCCACCCATCACACAGCTTCTCATCAATCAATAATCCATCAATCATCACTCAATTAATCATTTAAGTATCCAATTAACTATTTACACCGATTCAGTGTTACTTTAACACCCTGCTGGTGGTTCCCAAATAAACACCGCCCGGTGTTGATTAAATTCTGCTGTGTGACTGGAACGAATTGTGGTATTATATGTGTAATGTGTAAGAATTAAAATTGATATAAACATGTCAAATCTGTAATCTTATGATGTTTTTTGCTCTCTTTCAGTCATACCCGTCTGTGCCCACTGAATTCAAACATGATTGGACTGTTTCTATTGACACCGAACTGAAGTTTGGCTCCATGAGAAATATAAGCACAACCGCATTGGCTTCTATTAGGACTCTGTTGGAGAATCTGTGCTCTTTTGGTGAGAGATGATGTTTGTGAGTAGTGATGTCATGAGTGGGGGTTCTAAGGCCTAAGACCTTTGATAGTGTAATGACATTTTCAAAAGACTTTACAATAACACACAATTACCCACATGTGAGTACAGTTATTACACAGTATAAAAATATTGATAAGCCAAAACATTATGACTACCTGCTGTTGGTCACCCACATGCTGCCAAAACAGCACCAATCCACTGATGCAGGTTTCTTCGACCACTCCAAAGTTCAGTTCCGACACTCTGTTTTCCTCATGCAATAATAGGTCTTATTACACGGCTCGTTGGAATGCTTGATTCTGATTGGCCAGTCGCGACATTTGCAGGTTAGTTATTCCCAGATAACAACCGCTCAAAACTAATAGCACACAGTAACCTGGATGCTGCAAATCCTTTTGACAGGTACAGTTTAATATTACACAAAATAAAAATAAATATGTCTTGTAATAACATGACATTATATTTACAAATGATTAAACCAAATTGCCTGATTGTGACATTTGAACGTTGGTTCTTACCTTAAAGGGGTGATCGTATGCGATTTCATGTTTTGCTTTTGATTTAGTGTGTTATTTAACCATTTGTGCATGTATAAGACGTCCAAAGTCACAAAACTCGAAATTTTGCACCAAATTATTTACTTTAACTAAAAGAAAAGTCTGGTCCAGATCTGCCTAAAATGCCTCGATCAGTCACACCCCCACTTTGCTACGTCAGTTCTTTGCATGACGCCGCCCAAATGTACATGCAAGGAAGAAGGCGTAGCTTCAGTTTTCACAGCCGTGCTGCTGCAGCCGCCATGTCACAGTGCAAATGAATAATACAGAATAAAAACATACCTCTGTAAAGCGTCCTTCTGGTCAATACATTGGTTTAATTCTCCTATAGGTTTGAAGGCAAAAGCGATGCTCTTTATTCACTTATGTACTTGTATTTATTATAAATGGTCCGATGTGAATCCACTCCGTGTGGGTGGCGAGGCGACCTGATGATCATTCCGGCATGGGAGTTGCGCGCTGTGAGCTTTCACACACTGTCTGGCCTCATATGCAGTTTTAATTCGCTTGTTTAATCTGACACTGCTGTTATTAGCGTACTGTGTTTACAACTGTTATGAAACAAAATGTTTCTGAGTGAGAGGAGAGATAAACTGGCCTCGTTCTGGAAGTTTGCGGTCACGTTAAGGGGCGGTGACATTTCCGCCTCACGCTGGAGGTATTCAGCCAATCACAACCCACAGCTCAACTGTCCAATCAGAGCACACTGGGCTTTAAAGAGCGATGAGTCCATGACACATTGACTCGTTTCAGAAGGCGGGGCATAGAGGAGAAATACAAATGTACGGTATGTGGAAAATAATGCATTTTTTCCTCCTTAAAATGTATAAACACATTGCATTACATCAAATACAAACAATAATATTGGTTTTAGCTTTGCAATGTGACTCCTTTAAAGCTGAAAGTGAACAGCTGTTCCTCGCGTAAGGTCTGCATTTGGTAAAAATGAGCTAATATAATATTTCAAATTCACATTTTTTTATGTGGAAGTAGCCATGTAGTTGCCATATAATTTACCCTGACTGCTAGACAATATTCCTTTAACAGTATACAGCTGCTCATAATGTTTTGGCTGATCATTAGTGTACAATACACTGAATAAAAATACTTAACTTTGGAAAAACTTGAAAAACTACTTCAATTAGCTACAAGCTATTTTATTAGTTTTTCTCAAATTATATTTTTGACTTGGTTCAAAGTATCCATTTCAACAAACCACCATTAATGTGATCAGTGTTTGCTTTAGTTGGGCTCTTGACTCTTGTTTCAAATTTGTTTTTTATTGTGTGTTAAAATGCATTTGAAGTAGTGAATACACATACAGTCAGAGCAACTGAATCACTGCAGCACCTGGGGAGCAAACAGAGGTAAGGTGCTTTGCTCAAGAGCATGTCAGTTGTTATCTTCTGGTACTGAGATTTGGACTGGCAACCTTCCAGTTGTTAGTCCGACTCCAAGATTTAGTCTGAGATTTAATTTAACCAAAGTCAGGGCTCAAGAGCCCCACTAAAGGAAACACTATTCACAATAATAGTAGTTTGTTAAAATGGTTTAAAAATCATTCAAAAATATAATTGCTTGTAACAAATTAAACTAGTTTTTTTAAGTTTATCCAAAGTTAAAGTAATTTTTTAAGTTGTCCAACATCTCATTTTCTCAGTCATTAATTTGATCATTAATAAAATCACTGTGCCATTGTGCTGCCATAGTTCTTGTACGAGTAAAGACTTTTAACTTTTTGGTTACAGAAATCAAAAGAGTTCAGAGATTTTCAGGTATGTTTAAGAACACAAATTCCTGAACCGTTACATTGGTTTGAAGCTCTCAAACATTCCGTTAAAGAGATTTTTCTCTTTACACAGTGGATGTGATTCTGGATGAAAAAACTGCACATCCAAATCTGGAAGTGTCTCAGGATGGCAAAACCGTAAAAGACAAAGGAAACGTTCACAACATCCCCGGCAGCCCTCAACAACTTGATTTAGTGGGTGGAATTCTGGGAAAGCTTCAGATCACATCTGGAAAAGCATTCTGGGTTGTAGACGTGGGGCAGAAAACGAGCTGGGAACTGGGTGTATTGAGAGAAAATGCAAAGAGGAGAGGGAAAATCTCCTACAAACCCAGTGAGGGTTACTGGACCATCGTGCTCTGTGATTCAAACCTTTATGGAGCTTTTGAAGATCCTCCCATTCAGCTTCATCTCTCCACCAAACCCCAGAAGGTGGGAGTGTTTGTCGACTATGAGGATGCTGTTGTCTCCTTCTATAATATGAATAATCTGTCACATATTTACACTTTCACTCAGTGCAGCTTTATTGAAACGCTACGTCCATATTTTAACCCTTATCCCAATAAAGATGGCAACAATTCACATCCAATAATCATATGTTCTGTCAACCCAGCTGACATCTGTATTTAGGAGCTGTATTATCTGCAGTAAACATTACAATGTGCACGCACGCACACACGCACACACAAAATCCATATATAAATATATAATTTAATATCATGAAATACTGTATATCCATGTGTCATGGTCATGGTAAGTGGGGTACTATCTTTTTTATGTTAAGTTTAACTTTATCTTATTCTAAATGCTTTATAGAAAACAATTAGGAAAAGGACAATTTGTATTCTATCAAATATTGGCATTAAATTGTGCTGTAGCGCCCTAGTTTAGGCTATTTAAATTTATTATAAATGTGAAGCAAATACTAATTCCTGTATATTTAAATCAGATTTTTGCATTGGTGAAAATTAAGCAAGTTTTTCTGAAGTTTTTCTCTGGAGACTCAATACAAGGCACAACGACATTCACATCACCACCAGGATGTCATGTAGATGTTTAACTGAAATCTATATTTCTTTTAAATGTATCTAATCATATTCAATAAAGCAACTTTTATTTACCAGACCAAAGCACTGTTTCCTTGAATGCTCTTAATGTACCCGAAAGTTCAAAACCTTAAGTTGTTTCTGTACTTCAACTGATAGCAGGGGCAGACTGGGACTTTAATTCAGGGTGGTAATTTTTATTATCTGTATGCTTTGTAACCATCACATAACATGCCGTTAATACATAATTAAACTGACAGTCCATTGTTTGTTGAACAAAAGAAATACGGTTTGGTAACAAGAAAACGATAACAAAAATACTGTTGTCATGATTGTTTTTGAATGTGGCCAAATCACAAAAGGATGTTTAAGGGATTTATACTACAAGTCTATCTTGAATGGAAGATTGATAATACACAATATATGCTTAAATTGTATGTGTGAGGGGAAACAATTGCATTGTGCGGTCAATCGCCTCTCCTGCAATGACTGAATCGACATCAGTTTCATAAATGTTGCCTTTCTCTACTCCCTCTTCACACTCGACTGCAGGCCGGTGAATGGATCTAATGCCATCATTGAGTTTGCAGACGATACTACAGTGATTGGTCTCATCAGCAACAATGATCTGAGGAGGTCCAGCACCTGGCTACATGGTGCTTAGACAACAACCTGCTCCTTAACACCTCCAAGACAACTGTGTCACAGCCTGGTATGGGAGCTGCTCTGTTTCAGAGCGCAAGGCACTGCAGCGGGCGGTGAAAACCGCCCAACGCATCACAGGGACTCCACTTCCATCCATGGAGGACATCCAGAGGAAACGCAGCATTCTTAAGAACTCCTCTCACCTGGCCCACAGACTGTTTTCTCGCCTGCCTTCCGACTCAAGCCTCCCTGAGAGTAAGAAAGAAAAACCAGAAGGCCAGATCTCTGTAACGTCCCAGCCTTTTCTACTATACACCAACGAGATTAAACGTAGAGCAAATTTAAACTCTTGCTGGAGCCCCCTCAGTCTTAGATCTTTCTCCTGAGAAAAGGACCCAGAGATCTCACAAACTTCTCCATTAGAGTTTCAGTAGTGGTGGTCTCGACGACATGACAAACTGAGCTAAGCTTTGTTAGGCCAGCAATCGGATGCCAATTTCAACGATTTCAATAGGAGTTTGTGCATTCCTGATTGAATGTACCCGATTCTCGATTCTGTTCACCCGTACGATCAACATTACTTTCACAACAGTCTGAACTACTCCCATTTTTGCTTTTCTCAAGCCATTTCAGGTCAAACGTCTGAGACTAAGGTGATACCTTAACGAAACGCAATGGACAAGTCCATCAAACCACCTGGGGATTGAAGAGAAACAGGTGGGTCCTGAGAATCCTGCAGAACACAAACAAAACACCCCCAAGAAGAGCAAGACCAACACAAAGAGCACTTCCTTAGGCAACAATGTTATAGGTCTCCTAAGAGACTGGCAAAAATTGCCAAAGCTGACTGTATTTCAAGTCATCTCAGCAGGGTATTGGATAAAGTTTTCAACCAGCAATGATCACGCCTCGGATAAACCTCATGAGCTATGATATTGCCTCTGCGAAAGAATGCTAGTGAAGGTCGCGACCTTTCCGACACACATACCTGGCCATTGGATGGCAGGGTGGTAATAGAGGATCAACGTGTCATTGTCATTCACACACTGCTTTGCTGCATGATATGTGCCTACTCAACATGGGAGAGACGCGCACAAACCGTCTATTGATTGTACTCTTTCTCATGAAAAAGCTTATGGCAAGTAGGTGTATGCACCTTGCACGAGGAAAATAACTTGGGGAGGAGAATTAGGGGTATTCTGGGGAAAGGGGCGGGGCCATAATCCTCATCCTCTCAGAACATGGCTCAGGCTAGAATGGTCTCAGACAGTCCCTACTGGTGGCAGGACACAACAACTCACACGTTTCTATACAAGTCTAATCCAAGCTGCTCTACCTTCTCTAGTCTAGACTCAAGCCTCCCTGAGAGTAAGAAAGAAAAATCTGAAGGCCAGATCTCTGTAACGTCCCAGCTTTTTCTACTATACACCAACGAGATTAAACGTAGAGCAAATTTAAACTCTTGCTGGAGCCCCCTCAGTCTTAGATCTTTCTCCTGAGAAAAGGACCCAGAGATCTCACAAACTTCTCCATTAGAGTTTCAGTAGTGGTGGTCTCGACGACATGACAAACTGAGCTAAGCTTTGTTAGGCCAGCAATCGGATGCCAATTTCAACGATTTCAACAGGAGTTTGTGCATTCCTGATTGAATGTACCCGATTCTCGATTCTGTTCACCCGTACGATCAACATTACTTTCACAACAGTCTGAACTACTCCCATTTTTGCTTTTCTCAAGCCATTTCAGGTCAAACGTCTGAGACTAAGGTGATACCTTAACGAAACGCAATGGACAAGTCCATCAAACCACCTGGGGATTGAAGAGAAACAGGTGGGTCCTGAGAATCCTGCAGAACACAAACAAAACACCCCCAAGAAGAGCAAGACCAACACAAAGAGCACTTCCTTAGGCAACAATGTTATAGGTCTCCTAAGAGACTGGCAAAAATTGCCAAAGCTGACTGTATTTCAAGTCATCTCAGCAGGGTATTGGGTAAAGTTTTCAACCAGCAATGATCACGCCTCGGATAAACCTCATGAGCTATGATATTGCCTCTGCGAAAGAATGCTAGTGAAGGTCGCGACCTTTCCGACACACATACCTGGCCATTGGATGGCAGGGTGGTAATAGAGGCTCAACGTGTCATTGTCATTCACACACTGCTTTGCTGCATGATATGTGCCTACTCAACATGGGAGAGACGCGCACAAACCGTCTATTGATTGTACTCTTTCTCATGAAAAAGCTTATGGCAAGTAGGTGTATGCACCTTGCACGAGGAAAATAACTTGGGGAGGAGAATTAGGGGTATTCTGGGGAAAGGGGCGGGGCCATAATCCTCATCCTCTCAGAACATGGCTCAGGCTAGAATGGTCTCAGACAGTCCCTACTGGTGGCAGGACACAACAACTCACACGTTTCTATACAAGTCTAATCCAAGCTGCTCTACCTTCTCTAGTCTAGACTCAAGCCTCCCTGAGAGTAAGAAAGAAAAATCTGAAGGCCAGATCTCTGTAACGTCCCAGCTATTTCTACTATACACCAACGAGATTAAACGTAGAGCAAATTTAAACTTGCTGGAGCCCCCTCAGTCTTAGATCTTTCCCCTGAGAAAAGGACCCAGAGATCTCACAAACTTCTCCATTAGAGTTTCAGTAGAGGTCTTGACGATGTGACAAACTGAGCTAAGCTTTGTTAAGCCAGCAATCGGATGCCAATTTCAACGATTTGGACAGGAGTTTGTGCATTCCTGATTGAATGTACCCGATTTCCGATTCTGTTCACCCGTCGATCAACATTACTTTCACAACAGTCTGAACTACTCTCATTTTTGCTTTTCTCAAGCCATTTCAGGTCAAACGTCTGAGACTAAGGTGATACCTTAACGAGACGCAATGGACAAGTCCATCAAACCACCTGTGGATTGAAGAGAAACAGGTGGGTCCTAAGAATCCTGCAGAACACAAACAAAACACCCCCAAGAGGAGCAAGGCCAACACAAAGAGCACTTCCTTTGGCACACATAACCCTCATCCTCTCAGAACATGGCTCAGGCTAGAATGGTCTCACACAGTCCTTACTGGTGGCAGGACACGACAACTCACACGTTTTAAAAACAAGCCTAATCCAAGCTGCTCTACCATCTTGAGTCTAGACTCAAGCCTCCCTGAGAGTAAGAAAGAAAAACCAGAAGGCCAGAAGTCTTGTTTCTAAACTCTGCTATAGTTTAAATTTGCTGCTTGTTTTCTAAATTTTTCAACATCAAAATACAATTAAACTTCCTGACATTTTCTTTCTTTGAGGATCAATACAGATGAGATCAGTTAGTCAAACTACAAAAATAACAGCCAACACCTCTTGACTTGAATCACTATAACACAAGAACTTTAAAAGCACACAGTTACAATGCAATAAAAATCTAACTCTTAAGAGTCGAGAGCCTAACTCAAGGAAACACTGATTACCATGATGGCTTGAGCTTTAGAACAGTCACCAGGACCCGGTCCCACCTTACTAGACACTGAAGTGAAATGCCTTCTGTTTGCAGATGATCTGGTGCTGCTGTCACCCACAAAAGAGGGTCTACAGCAACATCTAGACATCCTGCACACTTTCTGTCAAACATGGGCCCTATCAGTTAACCTTGAAAAGACCAAAATCATGATATTCCAAAAAAGGCCCAGTCGTCAAAACCAACATCACAATTTCAAACTAAACAAACTGCCCTTAGAACACATCCAGAACTATATATATATCGGTATAAACATTAGTAACACTGGGAACTTAAACAAGGCTGTGAACGACCTGAGAGACTTTTTACGCAATCAAAAAGAATATAAAAATTGATATCCCAGCTGGAATCTGGCTAAAAATAATCCAATCAATTATAGAACCAATCACACTGTATGGATGTGAGGTTTGGGGTCCACTTACGAACCAAGAGTTCACCAAATGGGACAAACACCCAATAGAGACCCTGCAGACAGAAATTTGCAAAAACATCCTACGGGTTCAGCGAAAAACTCCAAACAACGCCTGCAGAGCAGAACTAGGACTATACCCTCTAATAATTAAAATACAAAAAAGAGCGATTAAATTCTACACTCATCTTAAAAACAGTGATACAGAGACCCTCCATCATAAAGCCTTAAGTCATCAAGAGCTGAACCCAGAAAGAAGCCCACTCATCCAACTCATATCAGAACTAACTCTACAACCCAAAACATGCCAAACTGAACCCCAAACCCCAGCCCGACTAAACCAAATCATAAAAACACAAAAATAAAAATATCTTAAACACTGGACAGAAGAAACAGCTCAGCAAAGCAAACTGGAATGCTATCTGTCATTAAACAGAGAATATAAACTGGCAGAATACCTCAAAATCGTATCAGACCCTAAACAAAGAAAAGTGTTGACTATGTACAGACTCAGTGATCAAAAGCTCACTGTAGAGACGGGCAGACACAGACAGACCTGGACACCAAGAGAAGAGCGACTGTGTCCACACTGCACACAGAATCAAGTGGAAACAGAGCTGCATTTTTTAACCTCATGTCCAAACTAAACACACATCAGAGAAACATTCTTCCCCCAGTTTACAAACTTCCACAAAGACTTAAACCAAACAAAAGGACAAGATTTCATACATACTGGGAGAAAACTCAAACAGCTCAAACCTGGCTGTAAGATATGTCAAATCCTGTCATGACAAGAGAACAACCAGCACAAGACAACAAAACACTGTACAACACACACAAACTGACACAACACAACACACACAAACTGACACTATATGACAGGATCCTGTCACTCTCACTGAGAACTTTAATCAATACCTTGCTCTTTTGCTACTTGTATAGATATATAGATACTTATATACTTTTATTTTATATTATTTTATTTCTATCTTTAGATTAGATTAGATTAGATTCAACTTTATTGTCATTACACATGTACAAGTACAAGGCAACAAAATGCAGTTTAGGTCTAACCAGAAGTGCAATAGCAGCAAGTGCAGGATATACAGTGGTTGCATAAATTACATAAATAAATATTACAGAAGTAATTTACAGATGGAAATGTACTATGACCATGATTTACAGATGTCTCTAACCCTCTGAGCAAAAGCTCCTTCTTATAGACGTCCCCTGAGGAGCTAGAATGAAAGTTTGTCTGACGTCTTTTTCTGACGTCTTCTGGACGTCCAATGTTGACGTTCATAGACCATCTATAGAAGGTACGAATTTAGTTGAAATGTGGTCATTGTGGACATATTTTCAACGTCTTATAACATCAACGCAGACTCATTTTAGACATTTTAACCATGCTCTAACCACTGAGCCACATCGACACGGTTGCTCTCGCGGCACGCCGAAGAGTGTGTCTGCACCTTGTGCGTTTGTGACGACGCTCATCCTATGTGGACCTGAGCGCTCTACCTCGGTTTCCCTGTGGCAAAGCTCAGTGAGGCATTCCACCCGACAGTGAGTTCACCCCTAGTTTTGGCAGCTCGACGGTAAGTGTGGTGCACCGCCCCCATAACGACTGAAGGGCAGTCTGGCCCTTACCACCTGGCTGACAGCTTGCTGTGAAACGAGGCCTATATGTACCTTGTTCCGTCAGCCTCTCTTGTGCTTGCTCAGGCAGCACGTATACTAAAATTGGATCGATACAGAGAAGATTAGCATGGCCCCTGCGAAAGGATGACACGCAACTCCGTGAAGCGCTCCATATTTGCTCATTTATTTGGTTCGTTAGCCAGCCGGCAGAGTGCCAATGTCTGCCCCAAGGACTACTTTGTATCAACTCCTGCCAAGTCTTCCTTGGGATCATGGAGGATTGCATTGAGCTTGTCCACTCCTTGCAGCAATAGCGAAACACATAAGGCACGTTCTCAGCGGACAAGATTAAGGTTTGCACCAAGCAAGGCGGAAGGGCAGTTGGGGGTGAATTGCTGTTTACGCCAGGGTAGTGCCAGTTCTCTTTCTGGGAGTTTGCATACAGCTTTCTCGCAATCATTTGTTTCGTGACCGGCATGTGCCATCTCAGTCTGCTACCATCTCCGCGATACGTGGCACCCGTCTGATTTTCGAACAATCAGGCGATTCGACCTTTCTTGCCAGTCGCGCCGTTGGTAGAACGTGAGCTTTGCTTCCGAAACAAATGGCAGTTGATGGTGAATTGCTGTTTGTGCCAGGGGAGTGCCAGTTCTCTTTCTGGGAGTTTGAATACAGCTTTCTCGCAATCATTTGTTTCGTGACCGGCATGTGCCATCTCAGTCTGCTACCATCTCCGCGATACGTGGCACCCGTCTGATTTTCGAACAATCAGGCGATTCGACCTTTCTTGCCAGTCGCGCCGTTGGTAGAACGTGAGCTTTGCCTCCGAAACAAATGGCAGTTGATGGTGAGTTGCTGTTTGTGCCAGGGGAGTGGCAGCCGTATTTCTGGGAACTTGCATACAGCTTTCTCGCAATCATTTGTTTCGTGACCGGCATGTGCCATCTCAGTCTGCTACCATCTCTGCGACACGTGGCTCCCGTCTGATTTTCGAACAATCAGGCGATTCGGCCTTTCTTGCCAGTTGCGCCTTTGATAGAATGTGAGCTTGGGCTCCGAAACAAATGGCTGTCGCTAAAAGCATCTGCCACTCGTGGGGGAAAACGAGGATTTTGTGGCCCTGCTTTAGTCTTATTGGCTGTGTCTGCTGTGAAATCATCCGAGGCGAGGCGGGACGAAACGAGAATCGTCAGGCCAAGTGCAACGTCATAAAAATGCAGCGCGTCCTGAACTCACATCTGCTTTTGCATTTACGCACTTGGAAGCCACTTTTCTTCAAAGCGACTTACGTTGCAGTTTACTATAGAATTGTTTCTTGATATGTGCTCTCTGCTGGGATCGAACCCATGACCTTGGAATTGTTAACGCAATGCTCTAACCACTGAGCCACATCGACACGGTTGCTCTCGCGGCACGCCGAAGAGTGTGTCTGCACCTTGTGCGTTTGTGACGACGCTCATCCTATGTGGACCTGAGCGCTCTACCTCGGTTTCCCTGTGGCAAAGCTCAGTGAGGCATTCCACCCGACAGTGAGTTCACCCCTAGTTTTGGCAGCTCGACGGTAAGTGTGGTGCACCGCCCCCATAACGACTGAAGGGCAGTCTGGCCCTTACCACCTGGCTGACAGCTTGCTGTGAAACGAGGCCTATATGTACCTTGTTCCGTCAGCCTCTCTTGTGCTTGCTCAGGCAGCACGTATACTAAAATTGGATCGATACAGAGAAGATTAGCATGGCCCCTGCGAAAGGATGACACGCAAATCCGTGAAGCGCTCCATATTTGCTCATTTATTTGGTTCGTTAGCCAGCCGGCAGAGTGCCAATGTCTGCCCCAAGGACTACTTTGTATCAACTCCTGCCAAGTCTTCCTTGGGATCATGGAGGATTGCATTGAGCTTGTCCACTCCTTGCAGCAATAGCGAAACACATAAGGCACGTTCTCAGCGGACAAGATTAAGGTTTGCACCAAGCAAGGCGGAAGGGCAGTTGGGGGTGAATTGCTGTTTACGCCAGGGTAGTGCCAGTTCTCTTTCTGGGAGTTTGCATACAGCTTTCTCGCAATCATTTGTTTCGTGACCGGCATGTGCCATCTCAGTCTGCTACCATCTCCGCGATACGTGGCACCCGTCTGATTTTCGAACAATCAGGCGATTCGACCTTTCTTGCCAGTCGCGCCGTTGGTAGAACGTGAGCTTTGCCTCCGAAACAAATGGCAGTTGATGGTGAATTGCTGTTTGTGCCAGGGGAGTGGCAGCCGTATTTCTGGGAACTTGCATACAGCTTTCTCGCAATCATTTGTTTCGTGACCGGCATGTGCCATCTCAGTCTGCTACCATCTCTGCGACACGTGGCTCCCGTCTGATTTTCGAACAATCAGGCGATTCGGCCTTTCTTGCCAGTTGCGCCTTTGATAGAATGTGAGCTTGGGCTCCGAAACAAATGGCTGTCGCTAAAAGCATCTGCCACTCGTGGGGAAAAACGAGGATTTTGTGGCCCTGCTTTAGTCTTATTGGCTGTGTCTGCTGTGAAATCATCCGAGGCGAGGCGGGACGAAACGAGAATCGTCAGGCCAAGTGCAACGTCATAAAAATGCAGCGCGTCCTGAACTCACATCTGCTTTTGCATTTACGCATTTGGAAGACACTTTTCTTCAAAGCGACTTACGTTGCAGTTTACTATAGAATTGTTTCTGGATATGTGCTCTCTGCTGGGATCGAACCCATGACCTTGGAATTGTTAAAGCAATGCTCTAACCACTGAGCCACATCGACACGGTTGCTCTCGCGGCACGCCGAAGAGTGTGTCTGCACCTTGTGCGTTTGTGACGACGCTCATCCTATGTGGACCTGAGCGCTCTACCTCGGTTTCCCTGTGGCAAAGCTCAGTGAGGCATTCCACCCGACCGTGAGTTCACCCCTAGTTTTGGCAGCTCGACGGTAAGTGTGGTGCACCGCCCCCATAACGACTGAAGGGCAGTCTGGCCCTTACCCCCCGGCTGACAGCTTGCTGTGAAACGAGGCCTATAAGTACCTTGTTCCGTCAGCCTCTCTTGTGCTTGCTCAGGCAGCACGTTTACTAAAATTGGATCGATACAGAGAAGATTAGCATGGCCCCTGCGAAAGGATGACACGCAAATCCGTGAAGCGCTCCATATTTGCTCATTTATTTGGTTCGTTAGCCAGCCGGCAGAGTGCCAATGTCTGCCCCAAGGACTACTTTGTATCAACTCCTGCCAAGTCTTCCTTGGGATCATGGAGGATTGCATTGAGCTTGTCCACTCCTTGCAGCAATAGCGAAACACACAAGGCACGCTCTCAGAGTGCCAGTTCTCTTTCTGGGAGTTTGTATACAGCTTTCTCGCAATCATTTGTTTCGTGACCGGCATGTGCCATCTCAGTCTGCTACCATCTCCGCGATACGTGGCACCCGTCTGATTTTCGAACAATCAGGCGATTCGACCTTTCTTGCCAGTCGCGCCGTTGGTAGAACGTGAGCTTTGCCTCCGAAACAAATGGCAGTTGATGGTGAATTGCTGTTTGTGCCAGGGGAGTGGCAGCCGTATTTCTGGGAACTTGCATACAGCTTTCTCGCAATCATTTGTTTCGTGACCGGCATGTGCCATCTCAGTCTGCTACCATCTCTGCGACACGTGGCTCCCGTCTGATTTTCGAACAATCAGGCGATTCGGCCTTTCTTGCCAGTTGCGCCTTTGATAGAATGTGAGCTTGGGCTCCGAAACAAATGGCTGTCGCTAAAAGCATCTGCCACTCGTGGGGAAAAACGAGGATTTTGTGGCCCTGCTTTAGTCTTATTGGCTGTGTCTGCTGTGAAATCATCCGAGGCGAGGCGGGACGAAACGAGAATTAACGCAATGCTCTAACCACTGAGCCACATCGACACGGTTGCTCTCGCGGCACGCCGAAGAGTGTGTCTGCACCTTGTGCGTTTGTGACGACGCTCATCCTATGTGGACCTGAGCGCTCTACCTCGGTTTCCCTGTGGCAAAGCTCAGTGAGGCATTCCACCCGACCGTGAGTTCACCCCTAGTTTTGGCAGCTCGACGGTAAGTGTGGTGCACCGCCCCCATAACGACTGAAGGGCAGTCTGGCCCTTACCACCTGGCTGACAGCTTGCTGTGAAACGAGGCCTATAAGTACCTTGTTCCGTCAGCCTCTCTTGTGCTTGCTCAGGCAGCACGTATACTAAAATTGGATCGATACAGAGAAGATTAGCATGGCCCCTGCGAAAGGATGACACGCAAATCCGTGAAGCGCTCCATATTTGCTCATTTATTTGGTTCGTTAGCCAGCCGGCAGAGTGCCAATGTCTGCCCCAAGGACTACTTTGTATCAACTCCTGCCAAGTCTTCCTTGGGATCATGGAGGATTGCATTGAGCTTGTCCACTCCTTGCAGCAATAGCGAAACACAAGGCACGCTCTCAGAGTGCCAGTTCTCTTTCTGGGAGTTTGTATACAGCTTTCTCGCAATCATTTGTTTCGTGACCGGCATGTGCCATCTCAGTCTGCTACCATCTCTGCGACACGTGGCTCCCGTCTGATTTTCGAACAATCAGGCGATTCGGCCTTTCTTGCCAGTTGCGCCTTTGATAGAATGTGAGCTTGGGCTCCGAAACAAATGGCTGTCGCTAAAAGCATCTGCCACTCGTGGGGAAAAACGAGGATTTTGTGGCCCTGCTTTAGTCTTATTGGCTGTGTCTGCTGTGAAATCATCCGAGGCGAGGCGGGACGAAACGAGAATCGTCAGGCCAAGTGCAACGTCATAAAAATGCAGCGCGTCCTGAACTCACATCTGCTTTTGCATTTACGCATTTGGAAGACACTTTTCTTCAAAGCGACTTACGTTGCAGTTTACTATAGAATTGTTTCTGGATATGTACTCTCTGCTGGGATCGAACCCATGACCTTGGAATTGTTAACGCAATGCTCTAACCACTGAGCCACATCGACACGGTTGCTCTCGCGGCACGCCGAAGAGTGTGTCTGCACCTTGTGCGTTTGTGACGACGCTCATCCTATGTGGACCTGAGCGCTCTACCTCGGTTTCCCTGTGGCAAAGCTCAGTGAGGCATTCCACCCGACCGTGAGTTCACCCCTAGTTTTGGCAGCTCGACGGTAAGTGTGGTGCACCGCCCCCATAACGACTGAAGGGCAGTCTGGCCCTTACCCCCCGGCTGACAGCTTGCTGTGAAACGAGGCCTATAAGTACCTTGTTCCGTCAGCCTCTCTTGTGCTTGCTCAGGCAGCACGTATACTAAAATTGGATCGATACAGAGAAGATTAGCATGGCCCCTGCGAAAGGATGACACGCAAATCCGTGAAGCGCTCCATATTTGCTCATTTATTTGGTTCGTTAGCCAGCCGGCAGAGTGCCAATGTCTGCCCCAAGGACTACTTTGTATCAACTCCTGCCAAGTCTTCCTTGGGATCATGGAGGATTGCATTGAGCTTGTCCACTCCTTGCAGCAATAGCGAAACACACAAGGCACGTTCTCAGCGCACAAGATTAAGGTTTGCACCAAGCAAGGCAGAAGGGCAGTTGGGGGTGAATTGCTGTTTACGCCAGGGGAGTGCCAGTTCTCTTTCTGGGAGTTTGCATACAGCTTTCTCGCAATCATTTGTTTCGTGACCGGCATGTGCCATCTCAGTCTGCTACCATCTCCGCGATACGTGGCACCCGTCTGATTTTCGAACAATCAGGCGATTCGACCTTTCTTGCCAGTCGCGCCGTTGGTAGAACGTGAGCTTTGCCTCCGAAACAAATGGCAGTTGATGGTGAATTGCTGTTTGTGCCAGGGGAGTGGCAGCCGTATTTCTGGGAACTTGCATACAGCTTTCTCGCAATCATTTGTTTCGTGACCGGCATGTGCCATCTCAGTCTGCTACCATCTCTGCGACACGTGGCTCCCGTCTGATTTTCGAACAATCAGGCGATTCGGCCTTTCTTGCCAGTTGCGCCTTTGATAGAATGTGAGCTTGGGCTCCGAAACAAATGGCTGTCGCTAAAAGCATCTGCCACTCGTGGGGAAAAACGAGGATTTTGTGGCCCTGCTTTAGTCTTATTGGCTGTGTCTGCTGTGAAATCATCCGAGGCGAGGCGGGACGAAACGAGAATCGTCAGGCCAAGTGCAACGTCATAAAAATGCAGCGCGTCCTGAACTCACATCTGCTTTTGCATTTACGCATTTGGAAGACACTTTTCTTCAAAGCGACTTACGTTGCAGTTTACTATAGAATTGTTTCTGGATATGTGCTCTCTGCTGGGATCGAACCCATGACCTTGGAATTGTTAAAGCAATGCTCTAACCACTGAGCCACATCGACACGGTTGCTCTCGCGGCACGCCGAAGAGTGTGTCTGCACCTTGTGCGTTTGTGACGACGCTCATCCTATGTGGACCTGAGCGCTCTACCTCGGTTTCCCTGTGGCAAAGCTCAGTGAGGCATTCCACCCGACCGTGAGTTCACCCCTAGTTTTGGCAGCTCGACGGTAAGTGTGGTGCACCGCCCCCATAACGACTGAAGGGCAGTCTGGCCCTTACCCCCCGGCTGACAGCTTGCTGTGAAACGAGGCCTATAAGTACCTTGTTCCGTCAGCCTCTCTTGTGCTTGCTCAGGCAGCACGTATACTAAAATTGGATCGATACAGAGAAGATTAGCATGGCCCCTGCGAAAGGATGACACGCAAATCCGTGAAGCGCTCCATATTTGCTCATTTATTTGGTTCGTTAGCCAGCCGGCAGAGTGCCAATGTCTGCCCCAAGGACTACTTTGTATCAACTCCTGCCAAGTCTTCCTTGGGATCATGGAGGATTGCATTGAGCTTGTCCACTCCTTGCAGCAATAGCGAAACACACAAGGCACGCTCTCAGAGTGCCAGTTCTCTTTCTGGGAGTTTGTATACAGCTTTCTCGCAATCATTTGTTTCGTGACCGGCATGTGCCATCTCAGTCTGCTACCATCTCCGCGATACGTGGCACCCGTCTGATTTTCGAACAATCAGGCGATTCGACCTTTCTTGCCAGTCGCGCCGTTGGTAGAACGTGAGCTTTGCCTCCGAAACAAATGGCAGTTGATGGTGAATTGCTGTTTGTGCCAGGGGAGTGGCAGCCGTATTTCTGGGAACTTGCATACAGCTTTCTCGCAATCATTTGTTTCGTGACCGGCATGTGCCATCTCAGTCTGCTACCATCTCTGCGACACGTGGCTCCCGTCTGATTTTCGAACAATCAGGCGATTCGGCCTTTCTTGCCAGTTGCGCCTTTGATAGAATGTGAGCTTGGGCTCCGAAACAAATGGCTGTCGCTAAAAGCATCTGCCACTCGTGGGGAAAAACGAGGATTTTGTGGCCCTGCTTTAGTCTTATTGGCTGTGTCTGCTGTGAAATCATCCGAGGCGAGGCGGGACGAAACGAGAATCGTCAGGCCAAGTGCAACGTCATAAAAATGCAGCGCGTCCTGAACTCACATCTGCTTTTGCATTTACGCATTTGGAAGACACTTTTCTTCAAAGCGACTTACGTTGCAGTTTACTATAGAATTGTTTCTGGATGTGTGCTCTCTGCTGGGATCGAACCCATGACCTTGGAATTGTTAACGCAATGCTCTAACCACTGAGCCACATCGACACGGTTGCTCTCGCGGCACGCCGAAGAGTGTGTCTGCACCTTGTGCGTTTGTGACGACGCTCATCCTATGTGGACCTGAGCGCTCTACCTCGGTTTCCCTGTGGCAAAGCTCAGTGAGGCATTCCACCCGACCGTGAGTTCACCCCTAGTTTTGGCAGCTCGACGGTAAGTGTGGTGCACCGCCCCCATAACGACTGAAGGGCAGTCTGGCCCTTACCACCTGGCTGACAGCTTGCTGTGAAACGAGGCCTATAAGTACCTTGTTCCGTCAGCCTCTCTTGTGCTTGCTCAGGCAGCACGTATACTAAAATTGGATCGATACAGAGAAGATTAGCATGGCCCCTGCGAAAGGATGACACGCAAATCCGTGAAGCGCTCCATATTTGCTCATTTATTTGGTTCGTTAGCCAGCCGGCAGAGTGCCAATGTCTGCCCCAAGGACTACTTTGTATCAACTCCTGCCAAGTCTTCCTTGGGATCATGGAGGATTGCATTGAGCTTGTCCACTCCTTGCAGCAATAGCGAAACACACAAGGCACGCTCTCAGAGTGCCAGTTCTCTTTCTGGGAGTTTGTATACAGCTTTCTCGCAATCATTTGTTTCGTGACCGGCATGTGCCATCTCAGTCTGCTACCATCTCCGCGATACGTGGCACCCGTCTGATTTTCGAACAATCAGGCGATTCGACCTTTCTTGCCAGTCGCGCCGTTGGTAGAACGTGAGCTTTGCCTCCGAAACAAATGGCAGTTGATGGTGAATTGCTGTTTGTGCCAGGGGAGTGGCAGCCGTATTTCTGGGAACTTGCATACAGCTTTCTCGCAATCATTTGTTTCGTGACCGGCATGTGCCATCTCAGTCTGCTACCATCTCCGCGACACGTGGCACCCGTCTGATTTTCGAACAATCAGGCGATTCGACCTTTCTTGCCAGTCGCGCCGTTGGTAGAACGTGAGCTTTGCCTCCGAAACAAATGGCAGTTGATGGTGAATTGCTGTTTGTGCCAGGGGAGTGGCAGCCGTATTTCTGGGAACTTGCATACAGCTTTCTCGCAATCATTTGTTTCGTGACCGGCATGTGCCATCTCAGTCTGCTACCATCTCTGCGACACGTGGCTCCCGTCTGATTTTCGAACAATCAGGCGATTCGGCCTTTCTTGCCAGTTGCGCCTTTGATAGAATGTGAGCTTGGGCTCCGAAACAAATGGCTGTCGCTAAAAGCATCTGCCACTCGTGGGGAAAAACGAGGATTTTGTGGCCCTGCTTTAGTCTTATTGGCTGTGTCTGCTGTGAAATCATCCGAGGCGAGGCGGGACGAAACGAGAATCGTCAGGCCAAGTGCAACGTCATAAAAATGCAGCGCGTCCTGAACTCACATCTGCTTTTGCATTTACGCATTTGGAAGACACTTTTCTTCAAAGCGACTTACGTTGCAGTTTACTATAGAATTGTTTCTGGATGTGTGCTCTCTGCTGGGATCGAACCCATGACCTTGGAATTGTTAACGCAATGCTCTAACCACTGAGCCACATCGACACGGTTGCTCTCGCGGCACGCCGAAGAGTGTGTCTGCACCTTGTGCGTTTGTGACGACGCTCATCCTATGTGGACCTGAGCGCTCTACCTCGGTTTCCCTGTGGCAAAGCTCAGTGAGGCATTCCACCCGACCGTGAGTTCACCCCTAGTTTTGGCAGCTCGACGGTAAGTGTGGTGCACCGCCCCCATAACGACTGAAGGGCAGTCTGGCCCTTACCACCTGGCTGACAGCTTGCTGTGAAACGAGGCCTATAAGTACCTTGTTCCGTCAGCCTCTCTTGTGCTTGCTCAGGCAGCACGTATACTAAAATTGGATCGATACAGAGAAGATTAGCATGGCCCCTGCGAAAGGATGACACGCAAATCCGTGAAGCGCTCCATATTTGCTCATTTATTTGGTTCGTTAGCCAGCCGGCAGAGTGCCAATGTCTGCCCCAAGGACTACTTTGTATCAACTCCTGCCAAGTCTTCCTTGGGATCATGGAGGATTGCATTGAGCTTGTCCACTCCTTGCAGCAATAGCGAAACACACAAGGCACGCTCTCAGAGTGCCAGTTCTCTTTCTGGGAGTTTGTATACAGCTTTCTCGCAATCATTTGTTTCGTGACCGGCATGTGCCATCTCAGTCTGCTACCATCTCCGCGATACGTGGCACCCGTCTGATTTTCGAACAATCAGGCGATTCGACCTTTCTTGCCAGTCGCGCCGTTGGTAGAACGTGAGCTTTGCCTCCGAAACAAATGGCAGTTGATGGTGAATTGCTGTTTGTGCCAGGGGAGTGGCAGCCGTATTTCTGGGAACTTGCATACAGCTTTCTCGCAATCATTTGTTTCGTGACCGGCATGTGCCATCTCAGTCTGCTACCATCTCTGCGACACGTGGCTCCCGTCTGATTTTCGAACAATCAGGCGATTCGGCCTTTCTTGCCAGTTGCGCCTTTGATAGAATGTGAGCTTGGGCTCCGAAACAAATGGCTGTCGCTAAAAGCATCTGCCACTCGTGGGGAAAAACGAGGATTTTGTGGCCCTGCTTTAGTCTTATTGGCTGTGTCTGCTGTGAAATCATCCGAGGCGAGGCGGGACGAAACGAGAATCGTCAGGCCAAGTGCAACGTCATAAAAATGCAGCGCGTCCTGAACTCACATCTGCTTTTGCATTTACGCATTTGGAAGACACTTTTCTTCAAAGCGACTTACGTTGCAGTTTACTATAGAATTGTTTCTGGATGTGTGCTCTCTGCTGGGATCGAACCCATGACCTTGGAATTGTTAACGCAATGCTCTAACCACTGAGCCACATCGACACGGTTGCTCTCGCGGCACGCCGAAGAGTGTGTCTGCACCTTGTGCGTTTGTGACGACGCTCATCCTATGTGGACCTGAGCGCTCTACCTCGGTTTCCCTGTGGCAAAGCTCAGTGAGGCATTCCACCCGACCGTGAGTTCACCCCTAGTTTTGGCAGCTCGACGGTAAGTGTGGTGCACCGCCCCCATAACGACTGAAGGGCAGTCTGGCCCTTACCACCTGGCTGACAGCTTGCTGTGAAACGAGGCCTATAAGTACCTTGTTCCGTCAGCCTCTCTTGTGCTTGCTCAGGCAGCACGTATACTAAAATTGGATCGATACAGAGAAGATTAGCATGGCCCCTGCGAAAGGATGACACGCAAATCCGTGAAGCGCTCCATATTTGCTCATTTATTTGGTTCGTTAGCCAGCCGGCAGAGTGCCAATGTCTGCCCCAAGGACTACTTTGTATCAACTCCTGCCAAGTCTTCCTTGGAATCATGGAGGATTGCATTGAGCTTGTCCACTCCTTGCAGCAATAGCGAAACACACAAGGCACGTTCTCAGCGCACAAGATTAAGGTTTGCACCAAGCAAGGCGGAAGGGCAGTTGGGGGTGAATTGCTGTTTACGCCAGGGGAGTGCCAGTTCTCTTTCTGGGAGTTTGTATACAGCTTTCTCGCAATCATTTGTTTCGTGACCGGCATGTGCCATCTCAGTCTGCTACCATCTCCGCGATACGTGGCACCCGTCTGATTTTCGAACAATCAGGCGATTCGACCTTTCTTGCCAGTCGCGCCGTTGGTAGAACGTGAGCTTTGCCTCCGAAACAAATGGCAGTTGATGGTGAATTGCTGTTTGTGCCAGGGGAGTGGCAGCCGTATTTCTGGGAACTTGCATACAGCTTTCTCGCAATCATTTGTTTCGTGACCGGCATGTGCCATCTCAGTCTGCTACCATCTCTGCGACACGTGGCTCCCGTCTGATTTTCGAACAATCAGGCGATTCGGCCTTTCTTGCCAGTTGCGCCTTTGATAGAATGTGAGCTTGGTCTCCGAAACAAATGGCTGTCGCTAAAAGCATCTGCCACTCGTGGGGAAAAACGAGGATTTTGTGGCCCTGCTTTAGTCTTATTGGCTGTGTCTGCTGTGAAATCATCCGAGGCGAGGCGGGACGAAACGAGAATCGTCAGGCCAAGTGCAACGTCATAAAAATGCAGCGCGTCCTGAACTCACATCTGCTTTTGCATTTACGCATTTGGAAGACACTTTTCTTCAAAGCGACTTACGTTGCAGTTTACTATAGAATTGTTTCTGGATATGTGCTCTCTGCTGGGATCGAACCCATGACCTTGGAATTGTTAAAGCAATGCTCTAACCACTGAGCCACATCGACACGGTTGCTCTCGCGGCACGCCGAAGAGTGTGTCTGCACCTTGTGCGTTTGTGACGACGCTCATCCTATGTGGACCTGAGCGCTCTACCTCGGTTTCCCTGTGGCAAAGCTCAGTGAGGCATTCCACCCGACCGTGAGTTCACCCCTAGTTTTGGCAGCTCGACGGTAAGTGTGGTGCACCGCCCCCATAACGACTGAAGGGCAGTCTGGCCCTTACCCCCCGGCTGACAGCTTGCTGTGAAACGAGGCCTATAAGTACCTTGTTCCGTCAGCCTCTCTTGTGCTTGCTCAGGCAGCACGTATACTAAAATTGGATCGATACAGAGAAGATTAGCATGGCCCCTGCGAAAGGATGACACGCAAATCCGTGAAGCGCTCCATATTTGCTCATTTATTTGGTTCGTTAGCCAGCCGGCAGAGTGCCAATGTCTGCCCCAAGGACTACTTTGTATCAACTCCTGCCAAGTCTTCCTTGGGATCATGGAGGATTGCATTGAGCTTGTCCACTCCTTGCAGCAATAGCGAAACACACAAGGCACGTTCTCAGCGCACAAGATTAAGGTTTGCACCAAGCAAGGCGGAAGGGCAGTTGTGGGTGAATTGCTGTTTACGCCAGGGGAGTGCCAGTTCTCTTTCTGGGAGTTTGCATACAGCTTTCTCGCAATCATTTGTTTCGTGACCGGCATGTGCCATCTCAGTCTGCTACCATCTCCGCGATACGTGGCACCGTCTGATTTTCGAACAATCAGGCGATTCGACCTTTCTTGCCAGTCGCGCCGTTGGTAGAACGTGAGCTTTGCCTCCGAAACAAATGGCAGTTGATGGTGAATTGCTGTTTGTGCCAGGGGAGTGGCAGCCGTATTTCTGGGAACTTGCATACAGCTTTCTCGCAATCATTTGTTTCGTGACCGGCATGTGCCATCTCAGTCTGCTACCATCTCCGCGATACGTGGCACCCGTCTGATTTTCGAACAATCAGGCGATTCGACCTTTCTTGCCAGTCGCGCCGTTGGTAGAACGTGAGCTTTGCCTCCGAAACAAATGGCAGTTGATGGTGAATTGCTGTTTGTGCCAGGGGAGTGGCAGCCGTATTTCTGGGAACTTGCATACAGCTTTCTCGCAATCATTTGTTTCGTGACCGGCATGTGCCATCTCAGTCTGCTACCATCTCTGCGACACGTGGCTCCCGTCTGATTTTCGAACAATCAGGCGATTCGGCCTTTCTTGCCAGTTGCGCCTTTGATAGAATGTGAGCTTGGGCTCCGAAACAAATGGCTGTCGCTAAAAGCATCTGCCACTCGTGGGGAAAAACGAGGATTTTGTGGCCCTGCTTTAGTCTTATTGGCTGTGTCTGCTGTGAAATCATCCGAGGCGAGGCGGGACGAAACGCGAATCGTCAGGCCAAGTGCAACGTCATAAAAATGCAGCGCGTCCTGAACTCACATCTGCTTTTGCATTTACGCATTTGGAAGACACTTTTCTTCAAAGCGACTTACGTTGCAGTTTACTATAGAATTGTTTCTGGATATGTGCTCTCTGCTGGGATCGAACCCATGACCTTGGAATTGTTAACGCAATGCTCTAACCACTGAGCCACATCGACACGGTTGCTCTCGCGGCACGCCGAAGAGTGTGTCTGCACCTTGTGCGTTTGTGACGACGCTCATCCTATGTGGACCTGAGCGCTCTACCTCGGTTTCCCTGTGGCAAAGCTCAGTGAGGCATTCCACCCGACCGTGAGTTCACCCCTAGTTTTGGCAGCTCGACGGTAAGTGTGGTGCACCGCCCCCATAACGACTGAAGGGCAGTCTGGCCCTTACCACCTGGCTGACAGCTTGCTGTGAAACGAGGCCTATAAGTACCTTGTTCCGTCAGCCTCTCTTGTGCTTGCTCAGGCAGCACGTATACTAAAATTGGATCGATACAGAGAAGATTAGCATGGCCCCTGCGAAAGGATGACACGCAAATCCGTGAAGCGCTCCATATTTGCTCATTTATTTGGTTCGTTAGCCAGCCGGCAGAGTGCCAATGTCTGCCCCAAGGACTACTTTGTATCAACTCCTGCCAAGTCTTCCTTGGAATCATGGAGGATTGCATTGAGCTTGTCCACTCCTTGCAGCAATAGCGAAACACACAAGGCACGTTCTCAGCGCACAAGATTAAGGTTTGCACCAAGCAAGGCGGAAGGGCAGTTGGGGGTGAATTGCTGTTTACGCCAGGGGAGTGCCAGTTCTCTTTCTGGGAGTTTGCATACAGCTTTCTCGCAATCATTTGTTTCGTGACCGGCATGTGCCATCTCAGTCTGCTACCATCTCCGCGATACGTGGCACCCGTCTGATTTTCGAACAATCAGGCGATTCGACCTTTCTTGCCAGTCGCGCCGTTGGTAGAACGTGAGCTTTGCCTCCGAAACAAATGGCAGTTGATGGTGAATTGCTGTTTGTGCCAGGGGAGTGCCAGTTCTCTTTCTGGGAGTTTGTATACAGCTTTCTCGCAATCATTTGTTTCGTGACCGGCATGTGCCATCTCAGTCTGCTACCATCTCCGCGATACGTGGCACCCGTCTGATTTTCGAACAATCAGGCGATTCGACCTTTCTTGCCAGTCGCGCCGTTGGTAGAACGTGAGCTTTGCCTCCGAAACAAATGGCAGTTGATGGTGAATTTCTGTTTGTGCCAGGGGAGTGGCAGCCGTATTTCTGGGAACTTGCATACAGCTTTCTCGCAATCATTTGTTTCGTGACCGGCATGTGCCATCTCAGTCTGCTACCATCTCTGCGACACGTGGCTCCCGTCTGATTTTCGAACAATCAGGCGATTCGGCCTTTCTTGCCAGTTGCGCCTTTGATAGAATGTGAGCTTGGGCTCCGAAACAAATGGCTGTCGCTAAAAGCATCTGCCACTCGTGGGGAAAAACGAGGATTTTGTGGCCCTGCTTTAGTCTTATTGGCTGTGTCTGCTGTGAAATCATCCGAGGCGAGGCGGGACGAAACGAGAATCGTCAGGCCAAGTGCAACGTCATAAAAATGCAGCGCGTCCTGAACTCACATCTGCTTTTGCATTTACGCATTTGGAAGACACTTTTCTTCAAAGCGACTTACGTTGCAGTTTACTATAGAATTGTTTCTGGATATGTGCTCTCTGCTGGGATCGAACCCATGACCTTGGAATTGTTAACGCAATGCTCTAACCACTGAGCCACATCGACACGGTTGCTCTCGCGGCACGCCGAAGAGTGTGTCTGCACCTTGTGCGTTTGTGACGACGCTCATCCTATGTGGACCTGAGCGCTCTACCTCGGTTTCCCTGTGGCAAAGCTCAGTGAGGCATTCCACCCGACCGTGAGTTCACCCCTAGTTTTGGCAGCTCGACGGTAAGTGTGGTGCACCGCCCCCATAACGACTGAAGGGCAGTCTGGCCCTTACCACCTGGCTGACAGCTTGCTGTGAAACGAGGCCTATAAGTACCTTGTTCCGTCAGCCTCTCTTGTGCTTGCTCAGGCAGCACGTATACTAAAATTGGATCGATACAGAGAAGATTAGCATGGCCCCTGCGAAAGGATGACACGCAAATCCGTGAAGCGCTCCATATTTGCTCATTTATTTGGTTCGTTAAGGACTACTTTGTATCAACTCCTGCCAAGTCTTCCTTGGGATCATGGAGGATTGCATTGAGCTTGTCCACTCCTTGCAGCAATAGCGAAACACACAAGGCACGCTCTCAGAGTGCCAGTTCTCTTTCTGGGAGTTTGTATACAGCTTTCTCGCAATCATTTGTTTCGTGACCGGCATGTGCCATCTCAGTCTGCTACCATCTCCGCGATACGTGGCACCCGTCTGATTTTCGAACAATCAGGCGATTCGACCTTTCTTGCCAGTCGCGCCGTTGGTAGAACGTGAGCTTTGCCTCCGAAACAAATGGCAGTTGATGGTGAATTGCTGTTTGTGCCAGGGGAGTGGCAGCCGTATTTCTGGGAACTTGCATACAGCTTTCTCGCAATCATTTGTTTCGTGACCGGCATGTGCCATCTCAGTCTGCTACCATCTCTGCGACACGTGGCTCCCGTCTGATTTTCGAACAATCAGGCGATTCGGCCTTTCTTGCCAGTTGCGCCTTTGATAGAATGTGAGCTTGGTCTCCGAAACAAATGGCTGTCGCTAAAAGCATCTGCCACTCGTGGGGAAAACGAGGATTTTGTGGCCCTGCTTTAGTCTTATTGGCTGTGTCTGCTGTGAAATCATCCGAGGCGAGGCGGGACGAAACGAGAATCGTCAGGCCAAGTGCAACGTCATAAAAATGCAGCGCGTCCTGAACTCACATCTGCTTTTGCATTTACGCATTTGGAAGACACTTTTCTTCAAAGCGACTTACGTTGCAGTTTACTATAGAATTGTTTCTGGATATGTGCTCTCTGCTGGGATCGAACCCATGACCTTGGAATTGTTAAAGCAATGCTCTAACCACTGAGCCACATCGACACGGTTGCTCTCGCGGCACGCCGAAGAGTGTGTCTGCACCTTGTGCGTTTGTGACGACGCTCATCCTATGTGGACCTGAGCGCTCTACCTCGGTTTCCCTGTGGCAAAGCTCAGTGAGGCATTCCACCCGACCGTGAGTTCACCCCTAGTTTTGGCAGCTCGACGGTAAGTGTGGTGCACCGCCCCCATAACGACTGAAGGGCAGTCTGGCCCTTACCCCCGGCTGACAGCTTGCTGTGAAACGAGGCCTATAAGTACCTTGTTCCGTCAGCCTCTCTTGTGCTTGCTCAGGCAGCACGTATACTAAAATTGGATTGATACAGAGAAGATTAGCATGGCCCCTGCGAAAGGATGACACGCAAATCCGTGAAGCGCTCCATATTTGCTCATTTATTTGGTTCGTTAGCCAGCCGGCAGAGTGCCAATGTCTGCCCCAAGGACTACTTTGTATCAACTCCTGCCAAGTCTTCCTTGGGATCATGGAGGATTGCATTGAGCTTGTCCACTCCTTGCAGCAATAGCGAAACACACAAGGCACGTTCTCAGCGCACAAGATTAAGGTTTGCACCAAGCAAGGCGGAAGGGCAGTTGTGGGTGAATTGCTGTTTACGCCAGGGGAGTGCCAGTTCTCTTTCTGGGAGTTTGCATACAGCTTTCTCGCAATCATTTGTTTCGTGACCGGCATGTGCCATCTCAGTCTGCTACCATCTCCGCGATACGTGGCACACGTCTGATTTTCGAACAATCAGGCGATTCGACCTTTCTTGCCAGTCGCGCCGTTGGTAGAACGTGAGCTTTGCCTCCGAAACAAATGGCAGTTGATGGTGAATTGCTGTTTGTGCCAGGGGAGTGGCAGCCGTATTTCTGGGAACTTGCATACAGCTTTCTCGCAATCATTTGTTTCGTGACCGGCATGTGCCATCTCAGTCTGCTACCATCTCCGCGATACGTGGCACCCGTCTGATTTTCGAACAATCAGGCGATTCGACCTTTCTTGCCAGTCGCGCCGTTGGTAGAACGTGAGCTTTGCCTCCGAAACAAATGGCAGTTGATGGTGAATTGCTGTTTGTGCCAGGGGAGTGGCAGCCGTATTTCTGGGAACTTGCATACAGCTTTCTCGCAATCATTTGTTTCGTGACCGGCATGTGCCATCTCAGTCTGCTACCATCTCTGCGACACGTGGCTCCCGTCTGATTTTCGAACAATCAGGCGATTCGGCCTTTCTTGCCAGTTGCGCCTTTGATAGAATGTGAGCTTGGGCTCCGAAACAAATGGCTGTCGCTAAAAGCATCTGCCACTCGTGGGGAAAAACGAGGATTTTGTGGCCCTGCTTTAGTCTTATTGGCTGTGTCTGCTGTGAAATCATCCGAGGCGAGGCGGGACGAAACGCGAATCGTCAGGCCAAGTGCAACGTCATAAAAATGCAGCGCGTCCTGAACTCACATCTGCTTTTGCATTTACGCATTTGGAAGACACTTTTCTTCAAAGCGACTTACGTTGCAGTTTACTATAGAATTGTTTCTGGATATGTGCTCTCTGCTGGGATCGAACCCATGACCTTGGAATTGTTAACGCAATGCTCTAACCACTGAGCCACATCGACACGGTTGCTCTCGCGGCACGCCGAAGAGTGTGTCTGCACCTTGTGCGTTTGTGACGACGCTCATCCTATGTGGACCTGAGCGCTCTACCTCGGTTTCCCTGTGGCAAAGCTCAGTGAGGCATTCCACCCGACCGTGAGTTCACCCCTAGTTTTGGCAGCTCGACGGTAAGTGTGGTGCACCGCCCCCATAACGACTGAAGGGCAGTCTGGCCCTTACCACCTGGCTGACAGCTTGCTGTGAAACGAGGCCTATAAGTACCTTGTTCCGTCAGCCTCTCTTGTGCTTGCTCAGGCAGCACGTATACTAAAATTGGATCGATACAGAGAAGATTAGCATGGCCCCTGCGAAAGGATGACACGCAAATCCGTGAAGCGCTCCATATTTGCTCATTTATTTGGTTCGTTAGCCAGCCGGCAGAGTGCCAATGTCTGCCCCAAGGACTACTTTGTATCAACTCCTGCCAAGTCTTCCTTGGAATCATGGAGGATTGCATTGAGCTTGTCCACTCCTTGCAGCAATAGCGAAACACACAAGGCACGTTCTCAGCGCACAAGATTAAGGTTTGCACCAAGCAAGGCGGAAGGGCAGTTGGGGGTGAATTGCTGTTTACGCCAGGGGAGTGCCAGTTCTCTTTCTGGGAGTTTGCATACAGCTTTCTCGCAATCATTTGTTTCGTGACCGGCATGTGCCATCTCAGTCTGCTACCATCTCCGCGATACGTGGCACCCGTCTGATTTTCGAACAATCAGGCGATTCGACCTTTCTTGCCAGTCGCGCCGTTGGTAGAACGTGAGCTTTGCCTCCGAAACAAATGGCAGTTGATGGTGAATTGCTGTTTGTGCCAGGGGAGTGCCAGTTCTCTTTCTGGGAGTTTGTATACAGCTTTCTCGCAATCATTTGTTTCGTGACCGGCATGTGCCATCTCAGTCTGCTACCATCTCCGCGATACGTGGCACCCGTCTGATTTTCGAACAATCAGGCGATTCGACCTTTCTTGCCAGTCGCGCCGTTGGTAGAACGTGAGCTTTGCCTCCGAAACAAATGGCAGTTGATGGTGAATTTCTGTTTGTGCCAGGGGAGTGGCAGCCGTATTTCTGGGAACTTGCATACAGCTTTCTCGCAATCATTTGTTTCGTGACCGGCATGTGCCATCTCAGTCTGCTACCATCTCTGCGACACGTGGCTCCCGTCTGATTTTCGAACAATCAGGCGATTCGGCCTTTCTTGCCAGTTGCGCCTTTGATAGAATGTGAGCTTGGGCTCCGAAACAAATGGCTGTCGCTAAAAGCATCTGCCACTCGTGGGGAAAAACGAGGATTTTGTGGCCCTGCTTTAGTCTTATTGGCTGTGTCTGCTGTGAAATCATCCGAGGCGAGGCGGGACGAAACGAGAATCGTCAGGCCAAGTGCAACGTCATAAAAATGCAGCGCGTCCTGAACTCACATCTGCTTTTGCATTTACGCATTTGGAAGACACTTTTCTTCAAAGCGACTTACGTTGCAGTTTACTATAGAATTGTTTCTGGATATGTGCTCTCTGCTGGGATCGAACCCATGACCTTGGAATTGTTAACGCAATGCTCTAACCACTGAGCCACATCGACACGGTTGCTCTCGCGGCACGCCGAAGAGTGTGTCTGCACCTTGTGCGTTTGTGACGACGCTCATCCTATGTGGACCTGAGCGCTCTACCTCGGTTTCCCTGTGGCAAAGCTCAGTGAGGCATTCCACCCGACCGTGAGTTCACCCCTAGTTTTGGCAGCTCGACGGTAAGTGTGGTGCACCGCCCCCATAACGACTGAAGGGCAGTCTGGCCCTTACCACCTGGCTGACAGCTTGCTGTGAAACGAGGCCTATAAGTACCTTGTTCCGTCAGCCTCTCTTGTGCTTGCTCAGGCAGCACGTATACTAAAATTGGATCGATACAGAGAAGATTAGCATGGCCCCTGCGAAAGGATGACACGCAAATCCGTGAAGCGCTCCATATTTGCTCATTTATTTGGTTCGTTAAGGACTACTTTGTATCAACTCCTGCCAAGTCTTCCTTGGGATCATGGAGGATTGCATTGAGCTTGTCCACTCCTTGCAGCAATAGCGAAACACACAAGGCACGCTCTCAGAGTGCCAGTTCTCTTTCTGGGAGTTTGTATACAGCTTTCTCGCAATCATTTGTTTCGTGACCGGCATGTGCCATCTCAGTCTGCTACCATCTCCGCGATACGTGGCACCCGTCTGATTTTCGAACAATCAGGCGATTCGACCTTTCTTGCCAGTCGCGCCGTTGGTAGAACGTGAGCTTTGCCTCCGAAACAAATGGCAGTTGATGGTGAATTGCTGTTTGTGCCAGGGGAGTGGCAGCCGTATTTCTGGGAACTTGCATACAGCTTTCTCGCAATCATTTGTTTCGTGACCGGCATGTGCCATCTCAGTCTGCTACCATCTCCGCGACACGTGGCACCCGTCTGATTTTCGAACAATCAGGCGATTCGACCTTTCTTGCCAGTCGCGCCGTTGGTAGAACGTGAGCTTTGCCTCCGAAACAAATGGCAGTTGATGGTGAATTGCTGTTTGTGCCAGGGGAGTGCCAGTTCTCTTTCTGGGAGTTTGTATACAGCTTTCTCGCAATCATTTGTTTCGTGACCGGCATGTGCCATCTCAGTCTGCTACCATCTCCGCGATACGTGGCACCCGTCTGATTTTCGAACAATCAGGCGATTCGACCTTTCTTGCCAGTCGCGCCGTTGGTAGAACGTGAGCTTTGCCTCCGAAACAAATGGCAGTTGATGGTGAATTGCTGTTTGTGCCAGGGGAGTGGCAGCCGTATTTCTGGGAACTTGCATACAGCTTTCTCGCAATCATTTGTTTCGTGACCGGCATGTGCCATCTCAGTCTGCTACCATCTCTGCGACACGTGGCTCCCGTCTGATTTTCGAACAATCAGGCGATTCGGCCTTTCTTGCCAGTTGCGCCTTTGATAGAATGTGAGCTTGGGCTCCGAAACAAATGGCTGTCGCTAAAAGCATCTGCCACTCGTGGGGAAAAACGAGGATTTTGTGGCCCTGCTTTAGTCTTATTGGCTGTGTCTGCTGTGAAATCATCCGAGGCGAGGCGGGACGAAACGCGAATCGTCAGGCCAAGTGCAACGTCATAAAAATGCAGCGCGTCCTGAACTCACATCTGCTTTTGCATTTACGCATTTGGAAGACACTTTTCTTCAAAGCGACTTACGTTGCAGTTTACTATAGAATTGTTTCTGGATGTGTGCTCTCTGCTGGGATCGAACCCATGACCTTGGAATTGTTAACGCAATGCTCTAACCACTGAGCCACATCGACACGGTTGCTCTCGCGGCACGCCGAAGAGTGTGTCTGCACCTTGTGCGTTTGTGACGACGCTCATCCTATGTGGACCTGAGCGCTCTACCTCGGTTTCCCTGTGGCAAAGCTCAGTGAGGCATTCCACCCGACCGTGAGTTCACCCCTAGTTTTGGCAGCTCGACGGTAAGGCCACTTAGGTAAACGGTGGACAAAACCCCATTCATATAAGTTGCCAGAGATCGACTAGGACTACGAAGGGATCGTAGACCTCGATTGTACGCCCATTTCGCGCGCACTCTAATGGCGATCTACCGCCTTTTCCCTAACTCAAGTCAAGGGGCCATTTTACCGGAGAGGCATCGGACGGACACCTCTAGGGGCATCGTGGCGCTGCGACGAGACCCCTCGTCCCCAAAGAAGCCTACTGCTACCCCCTTGCCACCTAATCTTCATCGCTGCGTACACGAGGAGCCTTTCGGTGCCCCCTTGCCCCCTAGCCTTTGCAAAAATGTCCAAAACACTCTCAGACGTCCCCCTTGCCCCCTAAGTCTGGGCATAACGTCCAAAACACGCCTAGACGTCCCCCTTGCCCCCTAGTCTGGGCATAACGTCCAAAACAGTCCTAAACGTCCCCCTTGACCCCCAGTCTGGGCATTGCGTCCAAAACACGCCTAAACGTCCCCCTTGCCGCCTACATTCTGTTTTCTCTCCCTTGCGCCCCCTAGGGGCACGCCGTCTTTCGTGGCGCCTCCGGGTAGGCCGTCCTGCTGAGCGACCCTCCCCTTTCGTGCGTAGGGGGCGTTTCTGTCAGAACGTCAAGGGATTCCCGAACTCACTGCGTGGGGCAGTTCGCAGGCCCATAGACATCTATGTGAGGCAGGGAGATGTATGAAAAATAACTAAAAATATTTATTTTCGTATCTCGACCTAGCACTCTCGGTATGTCGTCGAGGGCCACGTGACGCTACACTCTGCAAAGTTTCGGATTCCTGGGTCCTCCGTGGGCCGTACGGGAGCCGCTGACAGGATTGCCCATTAGAAGCCTACGAGGCTGTAAAATAGGTTACGAGTGGGACTTCCTGTGATTTTGCCTTGTCACAGGAAGTACCAGTCATAACTTATTCGACAGTCAGTCGGTAGGCTTCTAATGTACACACTTCTTTTACAGCAATTAAAAAGCACGGAACTGGCCGTTAACGGTCGCACGCACCGCGTACGGCCCCCTTGCTTACATTTCCTAAAATTCAGGGTCCAAGGGGCTTCAGAATTGTGCCTTTCACTGAAGAGAAGCTGTCAGGGGTCAAAAGGTCGCAGAGTCTCGAAACTCAACACAGCTGACCGTCAGGGGGTCACGAACAGGGGTCTAAAGTTTCGTGCTTCCAGGTCACCCCAAACTCCCTTTTCCTTGAAAACAGATTGAACCCCACTTTTGTTCGGTTTGCCCATTCAAGAGCCTCTGTCTGGCTACGAGAGGAAGAAGCCTGCGAGAGAGATTTTTTACCAAACCCACTCCAATTTTTCCCTCCGCTCTAGGAAGCTGTACTCTCGGTATGTGAAACAGGGGCCCCCGGGCTACCAGAATCCAAAGTTTGGGACCCCTCGAGCCCCTGGGGGCCGTACGGAACCTCCTGACACTCGTAACCTATCCCATTCATTCTCATAAGCTCGTGTCGGACACCTGTCCGATCGGGCCGAAATTCACGTGTACGCCTCGTCACGGGCTCCCGGGTCGCTCTCCAGAGTTCCGCGACCCTCTGACCTCGTTGACCCCTCTGTTTGCCCAAAAAGACACAGACGGCCTACAAATAGGTGTGGAATGTACGCTCTCGAATACAGGGGTCAAAAGGTCACAGGGTTTCGAAACTCGACACGGCTGACCGCTGGGGGCCCTCGAGCTAGAATCTCGAGTTTTGTGCTCCTAGATCACCCAGAAGTCCCTTTTTCTTGAAAAAGATTGAACCCCACTTTTGTTCAGTTTGCCCATTCAAGAGCCTCTGTCTGGCTATGAGAGGAAGAAGCCTGCAAGAGAGATTTGTACCAAACCCACAGAAAATTTTTCCCTCCGCTCTAAAAAGCCGTACTCTGAGTATGTGAAACAGGGACCCCCGGGCTACCAGAATCCAAAGTTTGGGACCCCTCGAGCCCCTGGGGGCCGTACGGAACCTCCTGACACTCGTAACCTATCCCATTCATTTTCATAAGCTCGTGAGGGACACTAGCATGGAAAGGTCAGAGGGGCCCGAAATTCACGTATACGCCTCGTCACGGGACCCCGGGTCACGCTCTAGAATTCCGTGACCCTGTGACCTTCTTGACCCCTCGGTTTGCCCAAAAAGACACAGACTGCCTACAAATAGGTGTGGAATGTACGCTCTCGAATACAGGGGTCAAAAGGTCACAGGGTCTCGAAACTCGACACGGCTGACCGCTGGGGGCCCTCGAGCTAGAATCTCGAGTTTTGTGCTCCTAGATCACCCAGAAGTCCCTTTTTCTTGAAAAAAGATTGAACCCCACTTTTGTTCAGTTTGCCCATTCAAGAGCCTCTGTCTGGCTACGAGAGGAAGAAGCCTGCGAGAGAGATTTTTTTCCAAACGCACTATAATTTTTTCCCTCCGCTCTAAAAAGCCGTACTCTCGGTATGTGAAACAGGGCCCCCCGGGCTACCAGAATCCAAAGTTTGGGACCCCTCGAGCCCCTCTGGGCCGTACGGAACCTCCTGATACTCGTAACCTATCCCATTCATTTTCATAAGCTAGTGAGGGACACTGGCATGGAAAGGTCCGAGGGGCCCGAAAGTCACGTATACGCCTCGTCACGGGACCCCGGGTCACGCTCCAGAGTTCCGTGACCCTCTGACCTCGTTGACCCCTCGGTTTGCCCAAAAAGACACAGACAGCCTACAAATAGGTGGGGAATGTACGCTGTAGAATACAGGGGTCAAAAGGTCGCAGGGTCTCGAAACTCAACACGGTCGACCGTCGGGGGCTCACGAATCGGGATCTCGAGTTCCGTGGCTCTAGATGCATTGCGAGCGTGATTTCACCCCGGAAAGTTGCTGTGGCTCGAGGCCTTCAGTGACGCATGGCCCCATAGAGATGTATGCGGGGGGAGGAGATGTATGAAAAATAACCAAAAATATTTATTCGCGTATTTCGACCTCGCCCTCTCGGTATGTCGTCGAGGGTCACTTGACGCAACTTTCTGTAAATTGTCGGGCTCCTGGGGCCTCCTCGGGCCGTACGGAAGCCGCTGACACCTGCAACCTACCCCATTGTTTTCATAGGCGCCTAGCGTACTGTGACCCCGGAACAACCCGGAAGACTCCAAACGACCCCGATTTGACATATTTGGCTCCTGGCGGCCCCCTCGTTCAGGCTCCGTATTTTGAAGTCGGTACGACCTCGTTAAGTACTAAATTGTCCGTTTTGGGGTCAACGTGGGCTGTGTATTTTCCTGGAATATTTTTCTTGATTTTTTTTCGGGCCCTCGCCACCCTCCAAAGGGCACGGGCTTTGAATATGTTGTGCGTGAGGGTGTGACAGACCAGCATTCGAAGCCCTTAGGTTTTTGTACAAAAATAAAGCGTATTAAAGCAGAACATGTTGAACGGATACTTTTTATTGTGAAAAGTGCAATTGAATACAAAGTAAGCAATTTAACAGGCATAGGTGTACATCATACCAATATATGGTGCTTCTAGTGTACATATTTGTGGGTTTTTTCATAAAAAACTTGTTACAGTAACAAAAAATGACCTTTTACAGTATTGTCCAAAATAAGCCTACGAGGCCCTTGTCGGAAAGGCGGCGAGTGGGACTTCCTGTGATCACAGGAAATGCCAGCCGTAACTTATATGACGGGGCCTCCATAGGTGGCGAATGTACACACCGTTTTTATGCATAATAAACACATTGCATAGCTGCAAGAAGTGCACATTTGCCAAATTAAGTGATATAAGCACTATACTATTAGATGTACTCAAATAAACCTATGTAGAGTCAAATAAGACCATTTTATAGGGATTGTACATTCGCCACCTACGAGGGCACCGTCAAATAAGTTACAGATGTCATAGGAACTTTTTCAAAAAATGACTAAGTCCAAAAATGCATCCCACTCAAAACCTGTTTGACAGGGCTCATATAGGTAACTAATGTACATTCCACTCATAACCTGTTTGAAAGGAACCACGTAGGTGGATAATGTACACAGCTTTTATAAGCCTAATAAACATGTTGCAACGCTGTAATAAGTGCATAATTGCTAATTAAGTGATTTAAGCACTATACTATGAGATGTACTCAAATAAACCTATGTGGAGTCAAATAAGACCATTTTTAGGAATTGTACATTCGCCACCTATAAGGGCCCCGTCAAATAAGTTACAGATGTTAGATGAAATTTCTCAAAAAATGACTAAGTCTAAAAATGCACTCCAAACATAACCTGTTTGACAGGGACCACGTAGGTGGCGAATGTACACAGCGTTTATAAGCATAATAAACATGTTATACAGGTGAAATAGACATATAATTGCTAAATGAAGGTGAATAAACATTCAACTCTTAGCTTTATTCAAATAAACCTATGTATAGTCAAATAAAACCATTTAATAGGGATTGTACATTATCTACCTACGAGGGCCCCATCAAATAAGTTACAGATGTCATAGGAATAATTCTTCCATTCCAAAATGCATCACTCTCATAACTTATTTGACGGGGATCATGTAGGTGGCGAATGTACATGCCACTCGTAACATATTTGACAGGGACCACGTAGGTGGCGAATGTACACAGCGTTTATAAGCATAATAAACATGTTGCACAGCTGTAATACACTTACAATTGCTAAATGAAGGTGAATAAACACTCAACTACTAGCTTTATTCAAATGAAACTACGTAAAGTCAAATAAGACCATTTTATAGGGATTGTACATTCACCACCTACGAGGGCCCCATCAAATAAGTTACACATGTAGCAAACAAGACAAGGAAAAAAGTCCAAGTCCAAAAATGCATAACACGCATAACTTATTTGACGGGGTCCACATAGGTAGATAATGTACACACTGTTATAAAGCACAATAAACATGTTACCAAGCTGTAATAAACATGTAATTGCTAAACTGAGCTATGTCAGCACTCTACTATTAAATCTACTTAAACCAACCTACACAGAGTAAAAAAAACATTTTATAGGGATTGTACATTCGCCACCTACGAGGGCCCCATCAAATAAGTTACACATGTAGCAAACAAGACAAGGAAAAGTCTAAGTCCAAAAATGCATATCACAGCATAACTTATTTGACAGGGCTCATATAGGTGGCGAATGTACATGCCACTCATGACCTGTTTTACAGGGACCACGTAGGTAGCGAATGTACACATCGTTTATAAGCAAAATAAACATGTAATACAGGTGAAATAGACATACAATTGCTAAATGAAGGTGAATAAACATTCTACTCTTAGCTTTATTCAAATAAACCTATGTAGAGTCAAATAAAACCATTTAATAGGGATTGTACATTATCTACCTACGAGGGCCCCGTCAAATAAGTTACAGATGTCATAGGAATAATTCTTCCATTCCAAAATGCATCACTCTCATAACTTATTTGACGGGGCTCATATAGGTGGCGAATGTACATGCCACTCGTAACATATTTGACAGGGACCACGTAGGTGGCGAATGTACACAGCGTTTATAAGCATAATAAACATGTTGCACAGCTGTAATACACTTACAATTGCTAAATGAAGGTGAATAAACACTCAACTACTAGCTTTATTCAAATGAAACTATGTAAAGTCAAATAAGACCATTTTATAGGGATTGTACATTCACCACCTACGAGGGCCCCATCAAATAAGTTACACATGTAGCAAACAAGACAAGGAAAAAAGTCCAAGTCCAAAAATGCATAACACGCATAACTTATTTGACGGGGTCCACATAGGTAGATAATGTACACACTTTATAAAGCACAATAAACATGTTACCAGCTGTAATAAACATGTAATGCTAAACTGAGCTATGTCAGCACTCTACTATTAAATCTACTTAACCCAACCTACACAGAGTAAAAAAAAACATTTTATAGGGATTGTACATTCGCCACCTACGAGGGCCCCATCAAATAAGTTACACATGTAGCAAACAAGACAAGGAAAAAGTCTAAGTCCAAAAATGCATATCACAGCATAACTTATTTGACAGGGCTCATATAGGTGGCGAATGTACATGCCACTCATGACCTGTTTTACAGGGACCACGTAGGTAGCGAATGTACACATCGTTTATAAGCAAATAAACATGTTATACAGGTGAAATAGACATACAATTGCTAAATGAAGGTGAATAAACATTCTACTCTTAGCTTTATTCAAATAACCTATGTAGAGTCAAATAAAACCATTAATAGGGATTGTACATTATCTACCTACGAGGGCCCCATCAAATAAGTTATGTCATAGGAATAATTCTTCCATTCCAAAATGCATCACTCTCATAACTTATTTGACGGGGATCATATAGGTGGCGAATGTACATGCCACTCGTACATATTTGACAGGGACCACGTAGGTGGCGAATGTACACAGCGTTCATAAGC
>JAOTQM010000151.1:0-231050 GCA_026939265.1 Oreonectes daqikongensis
CTCAGTTTCCAAAAATTCAACTTTCTCTCTATCCTCCGTTATCAGTTGTTCCCACATTTCTCTCTTGTTTTCTTCTCGTTTTGTCCCCCATTAAAATTCCTAAAATCCGCTTTCCTCCTCCACTTCTTGAAGTAAAACAATCCTTTAAAACCATAGCTTTTCCAATCTCATATACATCGTCTTATCCTCATTTATTTTGCTTCCAGACCCTCTACATTATTCATTCACCATATTCATTACTTCTTTAAAAACGCTTTCTTTAGTCTTTACAATTATCGTCGTAATCGTAGCGTATTGGAAAACCTTTCCCTCTTCTTCGTTTTTTTCAATCTCTATTCCTGTTATTCCTTCCTTTGTTTGATAAGTAGTCCCAGCTTCTGATACGAGTGAGTACAGCAAAGATGAAAGTGGACACCCCTGTCTGATCGATCGTGTGATTTTAAAACAATCTGTTAAAAAACCATTACATTTTATCTTTGTTATGCTCCTTTGTAAAATCTCAATCCATTTCGTAAAATTCTCCCCAAACCCAAAGCTCCTTAAACCTCAAATAAATATTGTGCTCAACCCTATCAAACGCTTTCTCAAAGTCTAGACTGATTACATATCCTTCTTCCCTTTTATTCCTATCACACATCATATCTTCTTATACTCATCGTTATGTCCGCTATATCCCTTCCTTTAACTCCATATGCTTGGTTTGTTGTAATTATACTTGGTATTATTTCTTTTAACCTGTTCGCTAAAACCCTTGGCTAAAATTTTAAGATCTGTATTCAACATCGTAATTGGCCTGTAGTTTTTTAAATCTACTTTTTTCCTTTCTTTTATATTATTAATTTCATTAACCCTCCTTGTTCTCTCATTAATTTCTCCTTTTTCAAAAATTTCTTAAAAAAACCTCGGTTAAAACCTTGGTTAAAACTCCTTTAAAACAACACATAAATTCAGTTCCCAAACCATCTATTCCTGGACTTTTCTTTTTATTTAGTTCATCTATTGCTCTTTCAATCTCTTCTTCTCTGATTTCTTGGTCACACTCTTCTTTGTCTTCCTTGCTTATTTTTGTTTTAATCTGATTCAACAGTTTCTTTTTTTCCTCCTCTTCCACACCTCTTGCACTAAACGATCCTCAAAATACTTTTTCTCTTCTAAAATCTTTTCATTCCCTTCAACGATTTCTCCATTTTTTCCTCTTATCTCTTTTAACGTTTCAGCTTTCCCTTCTTTTTTTCCAAATCAAAAAGAATTTTGTGCATTTTTCCCCCTCCACCACATATTTAGCTTTGCTTCTGAGCCTCGCCCCTTCATATTGTTTTTCCTCTATCTTTCAGTTTTCCCTCCATTTCCTTTATCTTTTCTACATCCTTATTGTCTTTATTCAATTCCAATTCCAAACCTTCTTTTATCTCTCTTTCTTTGTACCTTTGTATTTCTGCATTAAGCTACAATATTTTATAGAGAATTTTTTTATAAGAAATTTTACATTTTCCCACCATATTCTCTTGTCCTCTTCATACATTCCGTTTTCCTTCTCCTTCTCTATGATTTCTTTAACATTTTCAATATACCTTCATTCTTTAAAATCTGTGTATTTAAATCCATACTCCCGGCCCTCTTTGCATTTTATTCCAGTCCAATATAAAAAATAAAAATTTATGATCACTAAGACTTGTTTCCTCATACCTGATCTTTTCAATAAAATTCTCCACATTTCTGCTACATAAAACAAAATCAATTCTAGTTTGGCATATGAAATTCCCCACTATTTGTCTCCTTGAAAATTCTTTTTTCCTTTCATTTCTTTCTCTCCAAACATCTATTATATTATTTTTCATCCATCAAAATTTTAATTCTTTTCTTCCCGTATCACTTTTAAAAACCATTCCTTCAGCCATGTCCTGTTTACTAAAAACAGTATTAAAATCCCCCATCTTATTATTTCTCTGTACTTTTCCACAATATTCCTTAAACATTAAAATAAAAAAACTCTTTCTTTTCCTTCTCCCCCACCGGTGCATGTACATTTACTAAAATCAAATCTCTTCCTTCATATTTTGTCTCAACCGCTAAACATTTCCCCATCTTATCTTTGTATACAATTTTACTTACTTTAAAAACATCATCTTCATTAAAAAAGCCACACCTCTCCCAAATCTCCCATCTCCATTGTTATATAAAATACCTCCATCCCATCTCTTTTTAAAATCAAACATCACATTTTCATTCCAGTTTGTTTCTTGTAATGCAATAATGTCTTGGCTTTACATTTTTCCTTACTTTCCCAAATTTACGCATGTCCATCAGTCCTCTTGCATTAAAAGTAACACAACTTAAAACCATTAAAGGAAAAAAAACAAAATAAATATTTAAAAGACATTATTTGTCAGTTTCTCCCTCCAGGCCCCTTAACACATCAAATCTGTTAGCTTTTGTCTTTTTTCTTGCACCTTCCAAATTTGGTTTTACCTTAAGTGTTCTTCTTCTTGTATATCCTCTCATCTCTGTTTCGATACTGTCCATCTTGGTTTCCTCTTCACTGTCTGTTTCTTTGTTTTGATCTACCATTCTTTGTTCATCTCCCTCCACGCCCAATATCTCCATTTCCATCATTTGACTGTCCTGCTCCATTGTTCCTTCAATATTATTCCCGTTGTCCTCTTTTTCTCGGTTGCTCGTTGTTTCTTTCGTTTCCTTTTGTTGTAGTCCTTGTTCCTCCCGTCCTCCATCAGTTTGTTCATCCTCCTCATTGTTTCCTTCATGCACCTGTCCGTCCACCTGTTTTTCCTTTCCTCCTTCCTCTCCCTCCCTCCATCCAACATTCACATTTATTTAAAATCTCTTCGCACTCCGGGCACCTGACAGCATTGCAATCTCTTGCAAAGTGGCCTCGTTCCTCGCATTTGTAGCACTTGAAGTTTGGGCAGTCCTTCAGCAGGTGCTCCGGGCTCATACACAGCCTACAAGTTTTCACCTGCTGACTGTGCATTACCCGGAAGTGTTGTGGCCCTTCGGCTGTCTCCAGCCTTGTGCTATATGGCAATGATGCCACCTCCTTGGGGAATCTAACTTTTAGGAACCTCGTTCCATCCTCAATGTCAGTGCCCTGGTAGCATCGTCTTTTAATTTTTGTCATGGGCTCAACACCCCAACCATCCAATTTTTCTAAAATTTTGCTGTCTTCCAGGTAGACGGGCAGGTGCATGAAGGAAACAACATAATCCCGGTTGTGTAGATTTTTCACCTCACATACAATTCCTCTCACTCTCAGACCATCCATCAGTTTATCGCACTCCTCCTCCTTTTCCATCGTCAGTTCATATCCTTCCCTTGTCTTGGTCTTACAGCTAAAATTTTCCCATGTCCACATTTTTCTATTACCGCTTTAATAATGTCCTCCGCTCTCCCTTCATTCACATTTTCCACATTCACGATCACCGTGGCTTCTTTTAAATATTTCCTTTCAGTAAAATTGTTCCTTACTTTGTTTCTTTCCTTTCCAGCTCGTAGTCGTTTTTCCAGTTCAGTGTCGTTAACTTTGCGTGGTCCTCGTGCCAGTCCGTTTTCGTTTGCCGTGCTTGTTCCTCGTGCCAGTCCATTGTCGTTTGCCGTGCTTGTTCCTCGTGCCAGTCCATTGTCGTTTGCCATGCTTGTTCCTCCTGCCAGTCCATTGTCGTCTGCCGTACTTGTTCCTCCTGCCCTTCCGGTGTCGTTAGCCTTGCGTGTACCTCGTGCCAGTCCATTATCGTTTGCCATGCTTGTTTCTCCTTCCAGTCCAGAATCATTAACCATCAGTGTTTCTTCAGCCAGTCCAGTGTCATAATCCATTGATCTGTCCTTCATTTCCATAAAAAAACAAAAACAAAAAAGCTTAACCACCCTCCAGTCAGCAAAATGCTGCTGTTAGGTGGTTTTTTTACTCAAAATACTACTGCTAAGTAAAAGTAAGAAAAGGCTAATAACCTTCAGAAAACACAAAAATAAAACTCAAAATAGAGAGCCTTCCTCTCCCAACTGCAGCCAAACACTTCCTGGTTGCTCTCTAGCGCCCTCAGGGTGGTATGGCCGTAAGCGAATGTTGCCGGTAAAAGCGGGCTCTTTGAAGAACGCTCAGACCCAGCTGGCTCTGTCTGCACCCGTCGGCCTCGCTGCCTCGTTTTCCGTTTGGACTGTCGTAAAGACAGGCCTAATATTAATATCAAATTAAACTTTCGTTTTTACAATTGTTTCGTGTCTTGAATTCTCTACGTGTCCCATTCATGTTCCCCACGTCAAAAGAACGCCTTTCAGCTCGACGTGGTTTTTGAAAAGTTTTGCTTCGCTCAGCAAGAGCAAAACCTTGGTGTGTTATGTTCCGGGGCATTTTACGTTGAAACAAATCAATGACGGAGCCTTGAAATAAACTCTAGCATTCAAGTCGCAATTTATTTCATTCTTTGCATGTTCCTGTCCCTTCAGCTTGCTGCTTGTCCCCTGCGATCGTGCAATTTTTTTTTTTTTACCACGAACACTGAAATATAGTGTTGTTGGGTTTTTTACAACTTAACTTTCTCTGTTATATCTAGAACACTCCGTTACTGATACAGGTAAAACGAGTAAATGAGAGCTCCTTGCCCAGACAATTTCTCGCCCTCCTGCCTGAATGTCTGTGCGGAGGACCTCACCCATCTTCACTTCCACGCAGATCTTTGGAGCAGTCCTAAAAACAGGCTTAATGTCAAGAGCAAATTAAACTTTCATTTAATATTGGTTTCGTGTCTTACATTCGTACGTATGCCGCCCGTCCTTGTTTCGAAGTCAGTTGTTAGCCAGCAAATGAAGCATTCATTTTGTAGTCAAACGGCGTCTATAGAATTCTTTACATGTCCCATTTTTTTTTTTAAATCGTCCTGCCCCGGAGTTTGCCCGAAAAGAAAGAAATAAAGCCCCCGGCCGCCACCGGTGGAGGACGAGGCTGAGCTGCCCCTTGGCGCACCTGGAGCATAGAGACAGGGCACGCCGCACGGACGGAAAGCGGAATCCCCGAGCAGCGTAAAAGGCTATGAAGATGACCACTGCACCCATTGGGCGTTCGTGTCAAGGTGGAAGAAAAGCCCAGACCAAAAGCTTACAGCACCTGGTATTCCCAGGCGGTCTCCCATCCAAGTACTAACCAGGCCCGACCCGGCTTAGCTTCCGAGATCAGACGAATCGGGCGTGCTCAGGGTGGTATGGCCGTAAGCGAATGTTGCCGGTAAAAGCGGGCTCTTTGAAGAACGCTCAGACCCAGCTGGCTCTGTCTGCACCCGTCGGCCTCGCTGCCTCCGTTTCCGTTTGGACTGTCGTAAAGACAGGCCTAATATTAATATCAAATTAAACTTCGTTTTTACATTTGTTTCGTGTCTTGAATTCTCTACGTGTCCCATTCATGTTCCCCACGTCAAAAGAACGCCTTTCAGCTCGACGTGGTTTTTGAAAAGTTTTGCTTCGCTCAGCAAGAGCAAAACCTTGGTGTGTTATGTTCCGGGGCATTTTACGTTGAAACAAATCAATGACGGAGCCTTGAAATAAACTCTAGCATTCAAGTCGCAATTTATTTCATTCTTTGCATGTTCCTGTCCCTTCAGCTTGCTGCTTGTCCCCTGCGATCGTGCAATTTTTTTTTTTTTACCACGAACACTGAAATATAGTGTTGTTGGGTTTTTTACAACTTAACTTTCTCTGTTATATCTAGAACACTCCGTTACTGATACAGGTAAAACGAGTAAATGAGAGCTCCTTGCCCAGACAATTTCTCTCCCTCCTGCCTGAATGTCTGTGCGGAGGACCTGTCACCCATCTTCACGCAGATCTTTGGAGCAGTCCTAAAAACAGGCTTAATGTCAAGAGCAAATTAAACTTTCATTTAATATTGGTTTCGTGTCTTACATTCGTACGTATGCCGCCCGTCCTTGTTTCGAAGTCAGTTGTTAGCCAGCAAATGAAGCATTCATTTTGTAGTCAAACGGCGTCTATAGAATTCTTTACATGTCCCATTTTTTTTTTTTTAAATCGTCCTGCCCCGGAGTTTGCCCGAAAAGAAAGAAATAAAGCCCCCGGCCGCACACCGGTGGAGGACGAGGCTGAGCTGCCCCTTGGCGCACCTGGAGCATAGAGACAGGGCACGCCGCACGGACGGAAAGCGAATCATCCCGAGCAGCGTAAAAGGCTATGAAGATGACCACTGCACCCATTGGGCGTTCGTGTCAAGGTGGAAGAAAAGCCCAGACCAAAAGCTTACAGCACCTGGTATTCCCAGGCGGTCTCCCATCCAAGTACTAAACAGGCCCGACCCGGCTTAGCTTCCGGGATCAGACGAGATCGGGCGTGCTCAGGGTGGTATGGCCGTAAGCGAATGTTGCCGGTTAAAGCGGGCTCTTTGAAGAACGCTCAGACCCAGCTGGCTCTGTCTGCACCCGTCGGCCTCGCTGCCTGCGTTTTCCGTTTGGACTGTCGTAAAGACAGGCCTAATATTAATATCAAATTAAACTTTCGTTTTTACATTTGTTTCGTGTCTTGAATTCTCTACGTGTCCCATTCATGTTCCCCACGTCAAAAGAACGCCTTTCAGCTCGACGTGGTTTTTGAAAAGTTTTGCTTCGCTCAGCAAGAGTCACCCCGCAAAACCTGGTGTGTTTATTCCGGGGCATTTTACGTTGAAACAAATCAATGACGGAGCCTTGAAATAAACTCTAGCATTCAAGTCGCAATTATTTCATTCTTTGCATGTTCCTGTCCCTTCAGCTTGCTGCTTGTCCCCTGCGATCGTGCTATTTTTTTTTTACCACGAACACTGAAATATACATGTTGTGGGTTTTTTACAACTTAACTTTCTCTGTTATATCTAGAACACTCCGTTACTGATACAGGTAAAACGAGTAAATGAGAGCTCCTTGCCCAGACAATTTCTCGCCCTCCTGCCTGAATGTCTGTGCGGAGGACCTGTCACCCATCTTCACGCAGATCTTTGGAGCAGTCCTAAAAACAGGCTTAATGTCAAGAGCAAATTAAACTTTCATTTAATATTGGTTTCGTGTCTTACATTCGTACGTATGCCGCCCGTCCTTGTTTCGAAGTCAGTTGTTAGCCAGCAAATGAAGCATTCATTTTGTAGTCAAACGGCGTCTGTAGAATTCTTTACATGTCCCATTTTTTTTTTTTAAATCGTCCTGCCCCGGAGTTTGCCCGAAAAGAAAGAAATAAAGCCCCCGGCCGCACACCGGTGGAGGACGAGGCTGAGCTGCCCCTTGGCGCACCTGGAGCATAGAGACGGCACGCCGCACGGACGGAAAGCGGAATCCCCGAGCAGCGTAAAAGGCTATGAAGATGACCACTGCACCCATTGGGCGTTCGTGTCAAGGTGGAAGAAAAGCCCAGACCAAAAGCTTACAGCACCTGGTATTCCCAGGCGGTCTCCCATCCAAGTACTAACCAGGCCCGACCCAGCTTAGCTTCCGTGATCGGACGAGATCGGGCGTGCTTTTTTTAAATATTTTTATTATCAAAAATACAAAAATTATATTTCACATTCAAACTATTCCATAACCCACTTCAATATATTACAATAAATACATAAAGCAAAGTTGCTTAAAAGTTTAAGTACAATTTCACATCATCATCCACACTTATTAGATTACAATCATTTATGAATGCTTTTTCGAAGACATCTTTACACAAATACTTCAACATTAGATAGGTATTTTTTTCCACAAAACAGTTTTTAAACATTGTGCAAATTTCCACATTTTTACCTTCATAATACCCAAATTCCTCCTTACCCATACCGCATATCTCGCATGACTCAAAACTAAGTACAGAGATTAACCTTCACATCCTTACAATTTACACAGTCCGCCAAATAAAAACATGTTTTCCATTCGTCCCGTTCAACATTTTTCCCCCAATTGTCCTTGATCAGTTTTTTTAGTCTCTCGTGAAAGCAATCAAGTTTTTACATTCAAAAGAAAATATGCATTAACGTTCTGGAACAGTTTTGCATACATCACAATCACAATTCCTATCTATATTCTTATTGATCTGGTGGAGCACCACTTTCGTATATATTCTGTTGTGCCTTAATTAAAATCCAGATTTTCACATTCCAGACCATTGTACTTAACACATAAATTCCCCCATATTGTCTTAACATTTAAGCCCGGGAAGCACTTTGGGCCACACATTTTCTGAGGCAGGTGGTTTGAATTTCTTTTTTCAAAAAAGAAGTTGTACCGATGTTGGTGGATACATCTTTTAGGGATCTTTCTCCGTTTTTTACCCTCAAAGAACAATTCTGGCAACCCCCACCAATTCCCTGGTATAAACAGTCTCGCTCTCAATGGTTTTCACCCAATCTCTGGGCAGGCTCGTTTTAAATGTTTTCACCATGGTGTCCACTTTTGACACTTCAATTCTATCATCCCATTCTATCACACTGTCATATATTGCTCTATTTGGTAAAAACCCTCTTACATATTCATATGCCCATGTCCTTAACTTGTCTCCTCCTGCCTTCATATACAATCTGTCATAAAACATTTTCTCTTTCATTCTAATTTTGGGATTTAAAAACAACGGTTGCTTTAATACTTGATTTATATTTTCACACTCGTAATGCATATTTACTAAAACTTCTACCCATGCGCTAAGCACCTCTTGATAAAGATGGATCTTTAGATCCAAGATGGCGGCGCGATCACATCGCGAGGCTCAGGCTCTCTCCAGATTCTGCAATTTTGTGGTATTTTTCTTGCTCATCTCGGGTCTGTTCGTGCAGAACAGCTGTGCCTTTACATCGTACACCCGACATGAGCTTTTGGATATTGGTTTGCGACTTCCTGACAGTTTTTATCGACAACCTTCAACTCCTTCCTGAAATCGCCAGAACAACCGAGGCCGATCACTCTACCACCCGCCGGGCGGAAGTGCTCGCAGGCGGCGTCGAGATCGTAAACAAAGGCGGGGGAAGCGCGGAGGACTAAGAGCTAAGCTAAAGCTAAACACGCACCGGCTCTCTTTACCCAGCATTTCCTCGCCAATGTTCGGTCACTGTTGAACAAAATGGAGGAGATTCGACTCAGCATCACTTACAGCAAGAGACTTTTTAACTGTAATGTTATGATCTTCACGGAAACATGGCTACACAGCGGCATACCGGACAATGCTATTGATTTAGCAGGACGCCACACACTCCGGCGGATAGAACGTTAGATGGCCCGGTAAGACCAGAGGTGGTGGATTGTGCATTTACATTAACAAAGCTTGGTGCACGAACTCTGTTATTGTCGGAAAACATTGTTCAGCTAACCTTGAGTTTTCATGGTTAAATGTAGACCGTTTTATCTGCCACGGGAGTTCACTTCCACCATTATAACTGCAGCCTCCATTCCCCCGGATGCTGATGCCAAGCTTGCTATGAAAGAACTTCATGCGGCCATCAGTAAACAACAGACTGCTCACCCGGAAGCTGCGTTTATTGTTGCGGGAGATTTTAATCATTCAAACTTAAAGTCAGTTCTCCCCAAATTTCACCAGCATGTTTGCTGTCACACCAGAGGAAACAAACCTTAGACCATGTTTACACAAACATGGCTGAAGCTTACGTTGCGACCCCCCTCCCCCCCTGGGACAGTCAGATCACCTTTCTTTGTTCCTCACCCCCAAGTATTCACCCCTCATCAATCGTGTGAAGCCATCAGTGAAGACCATCAAAGTTTGGCCTGTGGGGGCAGATTTCACACTCCAGGAAAGGTTTCTACACACAGACTGGAGTACATTTGCTTCTCAGGCCACCAGTGGCTCTCACACGGACATTGACTGCTACACCTCTTCTGTACTGGATTACATCAACACCACCATAGACAGTGTCACAACTCAGAAACAGATCATCACGTACCCAAATCAGAAGCCATGGATGAACAAGGAGGTGCGCCTCCTGTTGAAGGCACGCAATACTGCCTTCAGATCAGGTGATGCACAAGCCTACAGCACATCCAGAGCTAACCTGAAGAGGGGCATCAAAGAGGCCAAGCACTGCTACAAGCTAAAGGTAGAGGAGCACTTTTCCAACTCCGACCCTCGACGCATGTGGCAAGGCATCCATGCCATCAGTGATTACAAACCCACCCACTCCACCCCCGCAGCCACTGATGTCCTCTTCCTGAACGAGCTCAATGACTTTTATGCTCGCTTTGAGAGAGACAATAGAGAAACTGCCACCAAGCTCAAACCCTCAGTTGATCACCCTCCAATCACACTCTCCTCCATAGACGTCTGTAATGCACTGAGCCGGATCAGTGCGCACAAAGCCGCTGGACCAGACAACATCCCTGGACGTGTACTCAGGGCATGTGCTGAGCAGCTTGCTGGGGTATTCACTGACATCTTCAACCTGTCTCTTGCCCAAGCAGCTGTGCCAACATGCTTAAATGCACCTCCATTGTGCCAGTGCCAAAACACTCCAGCCCAAAGTGCCTGAACGACTACCGCCCTGTAGCACTGACACCCATTGTCATGAAGTGCTTTGAGCGGCTGGTCCTGGCACACCTGAAGGACTTTCTGCCATCCACATTGGACCCCCACACCAGTTGCCTACCGCAGCAATAGGAGCACAGAAGATGCAGTTTCCATGGCACTGCACTCTGTGCTCACACATCTGGACAATAAGAACACTTATGCACGTATGTTGTTTGTTGACTTCAGCTCAGCATTCAACACTATCATCCCATCCAAGTTAATAGCCAAACTTGAAGACCTGGGCATTAACACCTCCCTATGCAATTGGATTATGGACTTTCTGACCAACAGACCACAGCAGGTGAGATCAGGCTCCATCTGCTCCACCACTATCACACTCAACACTGGTGTACCACAGGGCTGTGTGCTAAGCCCCTTCCTCTACTCCCTCTTCACCTCCGACTGCAAGCCTGTGAACGGATCTAACTCCATCATCAAGTTTGCGGACGACACTACGGTGATTGGTCTCATCAGCAACAACGATGAGACGGCCTACAGGAAGGACAGCACCTAGCCACATGGTGCAACAACAATAACCTCCAAGACAAAGGAGCTCATTGTGGACTTCAGGAAAGAGTCAAGAGGCACACATGACACCATCCACATCAATGGGATGGCTGTTGAACGTGTCTCCAGTTTCAAGTTCCTGGGGATCCACATCTCGGAGGACCTGTCCTGGACTACCAACACCTCCAGCCTGGTCAAGAAGGCTCACCAGCGCCTCTTCTTCCTGAGGACACTAAAGAAGAATCGGCTGTCCTCGGCTATCCTGGTGAACTTCTATCGCTGTGCAATAGAAAGCATCCTGACCAACTGTGTCACAGTCTGGCATGGGAGCTGCTCTGTTGCAGAGCGCAAGGCACTGCAGCGGGTGGTGAAAACCGCCCAGCGCATCACAGGGACTCCACTTCCATCCATGGAGGACATCCAGAGGAAACGCTGTCTGCGTCGAGCTCGCAGCATTCTTAAGGACTCCTCTCATCCCGCTCACAGACTGTTTTCTCTCCTGCCCTCCGCAGGCGTTTCAGGTGCCTCCGGACCAGGACCAGCAGACTAAAGAACAGCTTTTTTCCCAGAGCTGTCTCTTTATTGAACTCTGCCCCTCACTGATCCCGCTGGCCCCTCATATACTACTACACTCTTCTCTCCCCCTCATTGCACACCTGACTTCACTTGTTATTTGCACTAATGGACTGTCTATACATAACATTTATGTTCATTTGCACTACCAGACTGCTCATTTGCACTGCCAACTGTTCATTACAGTACCGACTGTTTACTATGCATCTTGCACTCCTACACTTTAACTGAAATATGCAATAACTTCTTCCATGCACTGTTACTTCGATAGCTTCTGTCCATAATTTATTTGCACTACTCTATATCCATCGCACTGCTGCTCACCATAGCCTAATTTATTGTATACAGCCACCTGTAAATTTCTGTTTATAGTAAAAGCCATCTGTACATTATGTTCATAATACATATCCATCTGTAAATTTCTGTTTATAGTAAAAGCCATCTGTATATCATGATCATAGTATATATCCATCTGTAAATTTCTGTTTATAGTAAGAGACATCTGTAAATCATGGTCATAGTACATTATGGTCTGTAAATCATGGTCATAGTACATTTCCATCTGTAAATTACTTCTGTAATATTTATTTATGTAATTTATGCAACCACTGTATATCCTGCACTTGCTGCTATTGCACTTCTGGTTAGACCCAAACTGCATTTCGTTGCCTTGTACTTGTACATGTGTAATGACAATAAAGTTGAATCTAATCTAATATAAAACAAAGACATTTGGTCATACATAGGCTTTTTCAATGTCATAAAGAGACCGTCTTCTCCACAACCACTACTTTTATCCAATACATCTTTCATAAATCCCTTCCACCCATACTCCACCTTATCACATAAAAACTTTTTCATTGTTTTTACCCTTATAGCTTTCTTCTTCACCTCTAGGTCTATCAAATTTAGTCCTCCTTCCTTGTATCCAGCAATCAATGTCTTCTTTGCAATTTTAACACCTTTCCCTCCCCACACAAAATCATTTAGGATCTCTGTCATTTCATTTAGTACCCATTGTGGTAGATCAACTGCCCCCATAATATAGTTACATTTGGATAACAGAAGGGAGTTTGCAACTATAACTTTGCCTCTCAGCATAAGATCTCTTAGTTTCCAAAACTGGAGTACTTGCTTTATTTTGTTTAAAATCCCAGTCCATGTAACGTCCCTTGCCTGCCTCGCATTTGCCCCAATATTAACACCTAAAATGTTCACATATTCTTTAGTGATCTCAAAAGGTATATCACACCGCTCAAATCAACACCACCAATGCTCATTATTTCAGACTTCTCGATATTGATTTTCGCCCCCGATGCCTTCCCATATAAGTCTATGTGCCTCATTATTCTTTAAATGCTACCCACATCTTTCGTTGTGAATGTTGTGTCATCCGCATATTGGTGTATTATGCTCACACCACTGTTTGGTATTTGAATCCCTCTTATCTTTTTGTCTGCTCTGACCATTATTGCCAAAGGTTCGACCGAGATTGAATATAGCAAAGCGGACATTGGACATCCCTGCCTCACTGACCTTTCCAGAGGAAATGGGTCTGTCAGAACTCCGTTGACTTTTACACAACTTTCCGCATTACTATAGAGCAAACTTATCCATTTTAAAATTCTATCCCCAAAACCAAATTTCCTCATTATTTGTTCCATATAATGATGTTCTACCCTATCAAAAGCCTTGTTTAAATCCACACATAAAACCACACCTCCTTCCTGATCCTTTCCCATACTCCCTACAACATCTCTTATTGTACAGATCGTGTCTGTTATATCTCTGCCAGGAATACTATAAGCTTGGTTGGGTGCTATTATGGATCCTATCACTCTTTTGAGTCTATTGGCTAGAATTTTGGTCAAAATTTTATATTCTGTATTTAAAAGGCTTAGGGGCCTATAATTTTCTAGTTTAAGTGGACTACCTTTATTTTTAAAAATAATCGTTATCATCCCCAAACACATTGATTTGGGTACTCTCTTCCATACTCCTAAATAACTTTAACAATACTGGTGCCAATATTTTTTAAAAAGTCTTATAAAACTCGTGTGTTAACCCATCAGATCCAGGGCTTTTATTTGGCTTTGCCTGTATTATTGCTTCTTCTATTTCCTCTAAAGTAATATCTCCATCACACATATTCCTATCCTCTTCAGTGAGACCAATACTTACAACGTTCAAAACCTTATCTACATGCTCCTGTTTTATATTCTCTTTTTTAAATAATTTTTTATAAAATGCTTCTACTCTTTCTATTATTTCAACATAATCCGTGACTTTACCACCTTCTTCATTTTCCAACTCCGTTATAAATTTTTCCCTTGTTTTTTCTTCTCCAGATTCATAAAATATTTGGTACACCTTTCTCCCTCTAGTACGTATTGTGCCCTACTTCTCACAATTGCACCTTTACACTTTTCTCTTTCAAACTCTTCTATTTCAGTTTTTATCTGACAATAAGGCTCTTTCGTGTATTCCGGATTATTTTCTATTTTTCCTACTTCTATCTCTAATAACTTATGCATAGTATCCACTTTACACTTTCTCATGTGGTTTCTCTGTTTTGAATATCTAATACTCGTTTTTTTAAATCTCTCTTTTAATCTTTCCCACCATTCACAAACATCTTCTTCGTATAAAGGGTTTTCCATTTCATATTTAATGCACTTATCTATGCTTTTTTTGTATGCATCCTCTTTTAATAGAGCCGAATTTAGACACCACGTACCACCGCCCTTTTCTTTAGCATATACACCCAATTTTACTGTCATTATAGTATGATTGCTTATTCCTGTAAAGTTATAACTCACGTTCTTTATATATTGTAATATTTCTCTTTTAACTAAACATAAATCTATTCTGCTTTGTTTAAGAACACCCATCACCAATTGCCACCTTGAAAACACACACTTATACGGGTTTTCCTCCCTCCATGCATCTGCCATCCCCTTACTCTGCATTAATAATTTTAGACACTTTCTAGAAGTATCCTCTTTGTAACACATACTTTTTGATATATCCAACCTTGTACACTTTACGTTGAAATCCCCCAACACTATACAGTTATCTGTACACAGAGGTTTCAACTTCATAAAAATATCCTTTCTTTCAGATTCCACGTTTGGTGCATATAGGTTGATTAATCTGTATGTATCATTTTGAAGTTTAAAATCGATCCCCAATAACCTCCCTTTACCATCCTTGTGTATTTGTTGTATATTATACATCCTCCCTCCCTTAATCAAAATTGCTACCCCACAGACTCTTTGATTTCCATGATTTACATATATCTCATCTGCCCAAACTTTTTTAACTTCACCCATTAACTCCTCTGTACAGTTTGTCTCTTGCAAACATACCACATGGGAGTTAAGTCCTCTGATTATCTGCTTAAACTTAGCCATGTCCCTAAGGCCATTACAATTCAAGCAGGCAAGACTCAATAATTCACTCATAGCTATCATTATTAAAAATAGCATCACAAACATGAATGTAACTCCTTAAAAGTCTCAGCATCTTACTTTTTGGCGATGCTTTCTTTACCCTCTTTCATTTTCCTTTTAAGTAGCTTAGAAGAGGACCCGTTTTTGCCTGTTCCATCCTCTAGATCTATCAAGGTAGTCTCTTGTATAGACATTCCTTCTTCTCCTCCCTCTTCCTCTCCTTCCTCTCGCATTCCCATCGTCATTTCTGCTTTTTGAGGTTTTATTCCTTGATAGTTTTTATTGTCTCGCCTCTTGTTTTTCTCGTCCCGATTGGCTATCGATCCGTTGTCCGTCTTTTCGTTTGCACTATCCTGTCTCCTGCTGCTTTCTCCGGTCACTCTCCCTTCCGTTATAGCCTCCAATTCACTCCATTCCACATCACCCTCTTCGTTTTCAGGTAAAGGGGTCTCCTCCACCTCACCGTACAGATCAGCGGAGCCCCCCAAATCATCCTTCTCGTTGTCTTGTTCGGTTGTACTGCATTCACACAGACCGGCTCTCTTCCAGCATACCTCACACTTTCCTTCATTACACTCCCGTGCATAATGACCTTTCCCCCCGCATTTAAAGCAATTGAAATTCGGGCAGTCTTTTACTATATGTCCTGGCTGTATGCACAGGCAACATACCTTTACTTGTCTGTCATGTATTACGCGGAAGTGCTCGGATCCTCCGACAGTCTTAAACTTTGTTGAGTATGGGAGTGATGTAACAGTGTCCGTGAACTTGACTTTTAAGAACCTCGTTCCATCTGCAATTTCCGTCCCTGGCCACATTCTCCTTTTCACTGCTGAAGCTGCTGTCACTCCCCAGTCTAATAATTTCCTGATTATTTCCTCATCAGTGATATAAGTAGGCAGATTTAAGAAGGAGACCACGGTCTCACTGTTATTAATCTCCTTAGCCAATATACTCCCATTTCTTATTTTTAATCCATCCAGCATCTTCTTCGTTCCTTTCTCCTCCAGCATAGTCAATTCGTATTCTCTTGGGCTCTTATATCTACATCCAATCACTTCACCGCATTCTTCTTTTACTTTCCTCAGTAGTTCCATCATCGTCACTCTTTCATCTCCCACGATTTCAACCGTCACTGTTAACTTCTTTTCATAGTCTCGTGTTGCATTCACATATCCGAGTCCTCTCCCCATCGCCATTTCTTTCCCTTTGTTGACCGCCATCTCATCCCTCGTTTACTGTGGGTGAATGCACCCCAGGGAGGGCCCCAAACAGCAAAAAGCAGCCTGGGGAGAGAACTATACACCCTGGTAAGCTCTTTGGTTTATACACCAATAAAACAGAATAGAAAAAAAGAAAGTTTTCTCCAAACAAACACTTTCCGTCTGCTCTTCTCGCCAGATGCACTCACTTCCTGTTCAGCTCAATAGCGCCGCTCAGGGTGGTGTGGCCGTAAGAGAGTGCTTGAAAAACGAGCTGGCCACATAAATAACGTAGACAAAAGGTGACGAAGGGTTAAAGCTTACAGCACCTGGTATTCCCAGGCGGTCTCCTATTAAAGTACTGACCAGGCCCGACCCTGCTTTGCTTCCGAGATCAGACGAGAGCGGGCATGCTCAGAGTGGTGTGGCCGTAAGCCGAAGGTGATGGTCTGTGTTGGAAACATAAAGAAAGCAGCCAAAAGGTTATGATGGCTCAAAGCTTACAGCACCTGGTATTCCCAGGCAGTCTCCCATCCAAGTACTGAACAGGCCCGACCCTGTTTGGCTTCCGAGATCAGACGAGAGCGGGCACGCGCAGGATGGTGTGGTCGTAAGTGAATGCTTGTGAAACGCACTGGCCACATAAAGAAAGTAGACAAAAGGGGACGATGGGTTAAAGCTTACAGCACCTGGTATTCCCAGACGGTCTCCCACCCAAGTACTGAACAGGCCCGACCCTGCTTGGCTTCCGAGATCAGACGAGAGCAGGCATGCTCAGGGTGGTGTGTAAGTAAGCCGAAGGTGACTGTCTGTGTTGGAAACATAAAGAAATCAGCCAAAAGGTAATGATGTGGTAAAGGTCTCCCATCCAAGTACTGACCAGGCCCAACCCTGCTTGGCTTCCGAGATCAGACGAGAGTGGGCACGCTCACGGTGGTGTCGCCGTAAGCGAATGCTTGTGAAACGAGCTGGCCACACAAAGAAAGCAGCCAAAAGGTTATGATGGCTCAAAGCTTACAGCACCTGGTATTCCCAGGCGGTCTACCATCCAAGTACTGACCAGGCCCGACCCTCCTTGGCTTCCGAGATCAGACGAGAGCGGGCACTCTCAGGATAGTGTGGCCGTAAGCCGAGGTGACTGTCTGTGTTGGAAACCTAAAGAAATCAGCCTTAAGGTAATGATGTGTTAAAGCTTGCAGCACCTGGTATTCCCAGGCAGTCTCCCAGCCAAGTACTGACTAGGCCCGACCCTGCTTGGCTTCCGAGATCAGACAAGAACGGGCACGCTTTAAAAAAAAAAAAATTATTATCAAAAATATCAAAAGAATTTTAACATTTCATACATATGCTCTTCTCCTTACATACATTTAGCATATTATTTTAAATACATAGATACCAGCTTAAAAATTAAAATACAGTTTCTTTCCATCATCCACATTTATAAGATTACAATCAGTTAAGAAGGCTTTTTCAAAAACATCTTTATCCAAATATTTCCACATTAAATAGGTGTTCTTTCTTAAAACACTTTTGAAAATTGTACAAATTTCCAGACTCTTCTTTTCATAAAAAGCTAAGTTCCTCCTTGCCCACACTGCGTATCTTGCATGACTCAATACATAGTTGCATAGATTCACTTTCACATCTTTATAGTTTTCACTATCTCCAAACAAGAAAAGTGCTTTCCAGTCATCTTGTTCAACCTTTTCCCCCCAGTTACCCTTAACCAGTCTTTTTAGCTTGTCATGAAAAACCTCCAGTTCTTTACACTCTAAAAAAAACATGCATCAATGTTTCAGGGGCAGCTCTACACACATTACACTCCCTATTTAAGTTCTTGTTTATCTGGTGGAGCACCACTTTCGTGTAAATTCTATTGTGCCTTAATTTAAAATCCAGATTTTCCATTATATTTCACACACAAGTTTTCCCAAATTTTCTTCACATTTAAGCCAGGGATCACTTTGGGCCACACGGTTTCTGATGCTGGTGATTTGATCTCTTTTCTCAGCATAAAGTTGTACATCATATTAGTGGATAACCCCATCCAGGGATCTCATCCCATCATCTCCATCAAAATACAATTCTGGCAATCCCCATATCCCAGGTTTAACAGTTTCACTTTCAATACTCTCTACCCAAGCTCTGGGCAGACTTGTTTTAATATTTTCACACATCAAGTCCACTTTTGACATTTCTATTTCATCATCCCACTCCGTAACACAATCATATACCGCCCTGTTAGGTAAGAAACCCCTTACATATTCATATGCTAAATCTTTGATTTGTCTTACTCCTGCATTCATATACAATTTATCATAAAACATCCTTCCTTTCATTTTAATTTTTGGATTCAAAAATATTGGTTGTTTTAAAACTTGATTTATGTTTTCACACTCAAACTGTATATTCCCTATGACTTCTACCCATGCGCTCAGTACTTCCTGATAAAATAATGGCATTGTATCATACATCGGCTTTTTCAGTGCCATAAAAAGTCCTTCCTCACCGCATCCACTACATTTATCCAGCACATCCTTCATGAAACCTTTCCACCCGTACTCAACTTTATCGCATAAATATTTCCTCATCATTTTTACCCTTATAGCCTTCTTTTTAATTTCCAAATCAATCAATTTTAATCCACCTTCCTTATAACTCGCAATTAATGTTTTCCTTGCTATTTTTACACCTTTCCCTCCCCACATAAAATTATTTACTATCTCAGTCAACTCATTAATTACCCATTGTGGTAAATCAACAGCACCCAATATGTAGTTACATTTATAAAGCAAGAAAGAATTCACAACCATAACTTTACCCCTCAACATCAACTCTCGTAGCTTCCAGAATTGGAGCACTTGTTTGATTTGATTTAAGATCCCCGTCCATGTGGCGTCCCTTGCCTTCTTTGCATTTTCACCAATTTCCACTCCTAAATATTAACATGATCTAGTGTAGTTTTAAACGGTATGTCACACCCTCTCAAGTCTACTCCTCCTATACTCATTATCTCGGACTTTTCAATATTGATCTTAGCTCCCGATGCTTTCCCATACGTTTCTATATGCTCCATTACGCTTTTTATACTTCCCATATCCTTAAGCGTAAATGTTGTATCATCTGCATATTGGTGCATCACACTCATGCCACCGTTTGGTATTTGAATGCCCTTTACACTTTTGTCAGCTCTAACCATGATTGCTAAAGGTTCAACCGAAATCGAGTACAACAAGGCAGACAGCAGACAGCCTTGTCTCACTGACCGTTCAAGTGAGAACGGAGCTGTCAAAACACCATTCACTTTAACACAACATTCTGCCTTACTGTACAACAAACTTATCCATTCCAGCATTCGATTCCCAAAACCAAATTTCTCCAGAAAAATGTGTTCCACTCTATCGAAAGCCTTATTTAAGTCCACACATAAAATTACTCCCCCCTCCCTATCCGTCCCCATTCTGTCCACTACATCTCTTATTGTACAAATTGTATCGGTTATGTCTCTACCCGGGATGCTATAAACCTGATTGGGTGCTATTACTGACCCTATGACCTTTTTGAGTCTATTTGCTAAAACCTTGGTTAAAATTTAATACTCCGTATTTTAAAGGCTCAGAGGCCTATAATTTTCCAGTTTAAGGGGACTTCCCTTATTCTTAAACAGTATCGTTACCATGCCTAAGCACATAGACTTTGGCACTTCCTTGTTTCCTCCATCGTCCTATACACTTTCAACAAAATCGGTGCCAAAACTCCCACAAAGCACTTATAAAACTCATGTTTTAACCCATCTATCCCTGGGCTTTTATTCACTCTCATTTGTTTAATTACTTCTTCAACTTCTTCTAGAGTTATATCACCTTCACACTTCTCCCTATCTTTCTCCGTAAGTCTTGTATTTACAGAATTTAATACCCCATCCACATCTCTTTGATTTACATTCCCCTTCTTAAATAATTCCCTATAAAAAGCATCTACTCGTTCTATTATTTCCACATAATCCGTAATTGTTTCACCCTCCTCATTTTCCAACTCCTTTATACATTTCCTCCCTTGTTTCTTTTTTTCTAGATTCATAAAAAATGTTGTACCTCTTTCACCTTCTAAAACGTATTGTGCTCTGCTCCTTATTTTTGCACCCTCACACTTTTCATGTTCGTACATCTCTATTTCCGCTTTTATCTGGCAATAAGGTTCCCTCGTATATTTAGAATTATTTTCAATTTTCACGGCCTCTTCATCCAATAACCTACGCAAAGTGTCTAATTTGCAATTTCTCTTATACTTCTTCTGTTTTGAGTATCCAATGCTCAATCTTTTAATCTTCCCTTTCAATAAATCCCACCATTCACATACATCTTCCTCATATAAGGGGTTTTCCATTTCGGAAGTTATACACTTCTCTATCCTGTTCCTATACACACGGTCCTGTAACAAAGTAGCGTTTAAACACCACGTACCGCCCCTTCCTTCTTTAGTGTACTCTCCCAATTTCACCGTCATTTTAGCATGATCACTTAACCCTGTAAACTCATAGCTCACATTTTTTATAAGATGCAAAATATCCCTTTTAACTAAGAATAGGTCTATTCTACTTTGTTTCAGTACACCCATCACCATTTGCCTCCTTGAAAATTCTCTCTTATAAGGGTTTTCCTCCCTCCAGGCATCTGCCATATCCATACTCTGCATCAACATATTTAAACATTTTCTAGACGTATCTTCTTTAAACACCATACTTTTAGATATGTCAAGCCTCGTACACTTCACATTAAAATCCCCCACCACTATACACTTCCCCATACACAAAGTTTTTAAACTCATAAACGCCTCTTTCCTCTCAGTTTCCACATTTGGTGCATATACATTAACCAATCTATTCATATCATTTTGATATTTGAAATCTATCCCCAGAATCCTCCCCTTACCCCCCTTGTGTATTTGTTTAGTATTATACAACTCCCCCCCTCTTACCAGAATTGCTACCCCACAGGCTCTTTGGGTGCCGTGGTTTACATACAAATCCCCCTCCCACACCTTTTTAATTCCACTCATTAAATCATCTGTCCAATTTGTTTCTTGCAAACATATCACTTGAGAATTCAGTCCGCTCAAGACCTGTTTAAACATGTTCATGTCCCTCATGCCATTACTGTTTAAACAGGCAATACACAGTATTTCAGTCATACTCAGAAAAAAAAAATAATAAAAATAAAAACAATAACCTAAACATAAAGGTAACACATTAGTGAGTCCCAACATCTTACTTTTTAGCGCTATTTCCATCACCGCCTTTCATTTTCCTCTTGAGCAATTTAGAGGCGACTCCGTTTTCACCCGTTCCATCCAAGGGGTCTAACAGAGTAGTCTCTTGTACGATCATTCTTTCCACCTTTTCCCCTTCCCTCCTCCATCTCGTATTCCTTCCGCCTTTTCTACTGTCTTTGAGTCCATGCCTCCCTGGTTGTTGCCGTCGCTCCTCTTCTTTCTCCCGTCGCCTTTGGCAGTAGTATGCCTATCCGCCGCCTCTTTAACATTACTCAAAACCCTGCTGCTTCCTCCAGACACTCCCGCCTTCGTTATGCCTTCCAACTCGCTCCATTCCACTTCTCTTTCCTCACCGTCCGATAGTTGGGTCTCCTCCACTTCGCCATACAAATCCGCGGAGTCCCCCATATCTTCTTCCCCATCACTTTGTCCAATGGTGCTGCAAGCACACAGTCTTTTTCGCTCTCCACACACAGTACAGTCCCCTCCAGTACACTCGCGTGCATAATGTCCTTTCCCACCACACTTAAAACAATTAAAGTTTGGGCAGTCTTTAACAATATGTCCCGGCTGAATGCACAGGCGACATACCTTCACTTGCCTGTCGTGTATCACACGGAAGTATTCCGTACCACCAACCGTTTCGAACTTCGTCGAATATGGGAGCGATTTGACCGTCTCTGTAAACTTGACCTTCAGGAACCTCGTACCGTCTGCGATTCCAGTCCCCGGCAACATTCTCCTCTTCACCGCCGAGTCAGCGGTCACTCCCCAGGATGTTAGTTTCTGGATAATTTCATCATCGGTCACATATGTTGGGAGATTCAGGAATGACACCACAGTTTCACTGTTATCAATCTCCTTCGCCAAAATACTGCCGTCTCAAATTTTTAATCCATCCAGAAGCCTCTTTTTCCCTCTCTCCTCATACATAGTCAGTTCATATTCCTTCGGGCTTTTGTATCGACATCCAATGATCTCACCACACTCTTCCTTTACCGCCCGTAGCAATTCCATCATCGTAACTCTCTCTGTTCCAACAATTTCCACCTGCACTGTCAGCTTCTTTTCATAACTCCGTCCCTTTGTAGCGTTTTCCTCTCCGAGTCCACTCGCCATCCTGTTAACCTTCCCCTTGTTAGCTTCCATACTTCTCCGCTTTCCGTGGGGAAGCTCCCACAAAGGGTAGTGCCTCAAACAGCAAAACTGTTTGGGGCACTGCACAAACTTATAAAAACCTAAGTATAACGCCCAGAAAAAAAAGAAGAATCAAAACTTCCAAACAAACACTCCGTATGCTCTCTGCACCAGTTCCACTCACTTCCTGTTCAGCTCAACAGCGCCGCTCAGAGTGGTGTGGCCTAAGGTGACGGACTGTGTTGGAAACATAAAGAAAGCAGCCAAAAGGGTATGATGGGTCAAAGCTTACAGCACCTGGTATTCCCAGGAGGTCTCCTATTAAAGTACTGACCAGGCCCAACCCTGCTTGGCTTCCGAGATCAGACGAGAGCGGGCACGCTCAGGGTGGTGTGGCCGTAAGCGAATGCTTGTGAAACGAGCTGGCCACATAAAGAAAGTAGACAAAAGTTAACAATGGGTTAAAGCTTACAGCACCTGGTATTCCCAGACAGTCTCCCATCCAAGTACTGACCAGGTCCGACCCTGCTTGGCTTCCGAGATCAGACGAGAGCAGGCACGCTCAGGATGGTGTGGCCGTAAGCGAATGCTTGTGAAACGAGCTGGCTACACAAAGAAAGTAGACAATAGGTGATGATGGGTTAAAGCTTACAGCACTTGGTATTCCCAGGCGGTCTCCCATTCAAGTACTGACCAGGCCCGACACTGCTTTGCTTCCGAGATCAGACGAGAGCGGGCACTCTCAGGGTGGTGTGGCTGTTAGTCCAAGTTGACGGTATGTGTTGGAAAAATAAAGAAAGCAGCCAAAAGATGACAATGAGTTTAAGCTTACAGCATCTGATATTCCCAGGCAGTCTCCCATTCAAGTACTGACCAGACCCGACCCTGCTTGGCTTCCGAGATCAGACGAGACCGGGCACTCTCAGGGTGGTGTGGTGTGGCCGTAAGCCCAAGGTGACTGTCTGTGTTGAAAACATAAAATCAGCCAAAAGGTTATGATGTGTTAAAGCTTACAGCACCTGGTATTCCCTGGCAGACTCCCATCCAAGTACTGACCAGGCCCGACCCTGCTTGGCTTCAGAGATCAGACGAGAACGGGCACACTCAGGGTGGTGTGGCCCTAAGCGAATGCTTGTGAAACGAGCTGGCCACACAAAGAAAGTAGACAAAAGGTGACGATGGGTTAAAGCTTACAACACCTGGTATTCCCAGACGGTCTCCCATCCAAGTATTGACTAGGCCCGACCCTGCTTGGCTTCCGAGATCAGATAAGAACGGGCACGCTCAGAGTGGTGCATCCGTAAGCCGAAGGTGACTGTCTGTGTTGGAAACGTAAAGAAAGCAGCCAAAAGGTTATGATGGGTCAACGCTTACAGCACCTGGTATTCCAAGGTAGTCTCCCATCCAAGTACTGAGCAAGCCCGACCCTGCTTGGCTTCCGAGATCAGACGAGAACGGGCACACTCAGGGTGGTGTGGCCGTAAGAAAATGCTTGTGAAACGAGCTGGCCACATAAAGAAAGTAGACAAAAGTTGATGATGGGTTAAAGCTACAGCACCTGTTATTCCCAGGCGGTCTCCCATACAAGTACTGACCAGGCCCGACTCTGCTTGGCTTCCGAGATCAGACGAGAGCTGGCACTCTCAGGGTGGTGTGGCCGTAAGCCGTAGATGACTGTCTGTGTTGCAAACATAAAGAAAGCAGCCAAAAGGTTATGATGGGTCAAAGCTTACAGCACCTGGTATTCCCAGGCAGTCTCCCATCCAAGTACTGACCAGGCCCGACCCTGCTTGGCTTCCGAGATCACACGAGAGCGGGCACGCTCAGGGTGGTGTGGCCATAAGCAAACACTTGTGATACGAGCTGGCCACATAAAGAAAGCACCCAAAAGGTAATGATGTGTTAAAGCTTACAACACCTGGTATTCCAGGCGGACTCCCATCCAAGTACTGACCAGGCCCGACGCTGCTTGGTTTATGAGAGCAGAGGAGAGCGGGCATGATCAGGGTGGTGTGGCCGTAAGCCGAAGGTGAAAGTCTGTGTTGGAAACATAAAGAAAGCAGCCAAAAAATTACGATGTGTTAAACTTACAGCACCCTGGCATTCCCAGGGAGTCTCCCATCCAAGTACTGGCCAGGCACGACCCTGCATGGCTTCCGAGATCAGAAACGCTCAGGGTGGTGTGGCTGTAAGCCGAAGGTCAATGTCTGTGTTGGAAACTGTTTCATACTCTCTTTACTGAAGATGAATTTGTGAAACTGTAACATAAATTACCAAAGATAACATAAATATATTTTTTCTTTAGATCACTACATTGTATACATTGTCACAAAACATTTTGTAAGACTTACTTATGTAAATACTTGATAATGTTAAGATAATTAAGCTTTAACAATCTAGCATAGAGATTGTACCTCCTGAATTGTATTTTAACATGACATATGTAACTAATTCTCAAACTGTGTAACTAAGCAACATTTACAAACACTATGCATAACTGTATGAATTGGGTATTCAAACTTACAGACTTTACATTCTCAAGGGTTAAAACAAGAAAGATGGACGTGGATGCACATCTGTACTCTGCACCATGAGCTTTTGAAAATACAAAATGGCTGATGTCCTACTAAGGGCAACAGAGATCTTACAAGTGGCCACTAGGTGTCAGTATTGACAATGTGAACTATCATATAACTTAAGACCAGGATACACACTACAGAAAGTAATGTTGCCATGGTCTCAAATGGAAAAAAGCAAATGGTTCATAGTGATATTTTATTGGTAACCATTAGAATTTCTTTTTCTATTAGGTTTCTATTGTTTTTTCAGCAGTGATATAGACTGTTCATGTTAACATTAACAAAAACATTGTTAAACTGCAGAAACTGCATGGCATTTTTAACCCTAAAAGACCTAAATGTAGAAGAAAAAAATCAGCAGATTCTGTATCCATCTTTAAAAATCGCCTGAAAACACATCTCCGTCAACACCTGACCGATTAGATTAGATTCAACTTTATTGTCATTACACATGTACAAGTACAAGGCAACGAAATGCAGTTTAGGTCTAACCAGAAGTGCAATAGCAGCAAGTGCAGGATATACAGTGGTTGCATAAATTACATAAATAAATATTACAGAAGTAATTTACAGATGGAAATGTACTATGACCATGATTTACAGATGTCTCTAACTATAGACAGAAATTAACAGATGGATATATACTATGAACATAATATACAGATGGCTATTACTATAAACAGAGATTTACAGATGGATATGTATTATGAACATAATGTACAGATGGCTATTACTATAAACAGAAATTTACAGGTGGATGTATACAATAAGTTAGGCTATGGTGAGCAGCAGTGCGATGAATATAGAGTAGTGCAAATAAATTATGGACAGAAGCTATCTAAGTAACAGTGCAGTGGAAGAAGTTATTGCATATTTCAGTTAAAGTGTAGGAGTGCAAGATGCATAGTAAACAGTCGGTACTGTAAATGAACAGTTGGCAGTGCAAATGAGTAGTCTGGTAGTGCAAATGAACATAAATGTTATGTATAGACAGTCCATTAGTGCAAATAACAAGTGAAGACAGGTGTGCAATGAGGGGGGGGGGGAGAAGAGTGTAGTAGTATATGAGGGGCAGTGGGATCAGTGAGGGGCAGAGTTCAATAAAGAGACAGCTCTGGGAAAAAAGCTGTTCTTTAGTCTGCTGGTCCTGGTCCGGAGGCACCTGAAACGCCTGCCGGAGGGCAGGAGAGAAAACAGTCTGTGAGCGGGATGAGAGGAGTCCTTAAGAATGCTGCGATTAACACTGACTTCTATTCTTTTTTATCTCTTTTCTACTCTTTCTATAAAAAAAGACATTCCTTAGCTTTGTATACTGTGCTAGGCTTTATCAGACCAGTTTTTACTGCACTAATGCATTTTGTTATCTTACGTTGTTCCAATTGCTTCCATTGTTTACCTCACTTGTAAGTCACTTTGGGTAAAAGCATCTGCTAAATGACTAAATGTAAGTGTAAAACCTGAATGAAAATTATTTACTAGCATTTACAATGTCTAGCTCTGTTCATAGCCATTGTCGAATAAGATAGTCTCATATTATGTTTCTTTTGAAAACTGTACTTTTTGGCATTACCCGCCAGAGCCAATATTCCAGTCGTGTATTGAGGAATATGGCATCATTGGTGATATCCTCACCAGACAAATTAATTTTGGGACAGATAAAATACTTTTTAAGACTTGTGATACCTGTCAGAGAGCATGATCTGTGTTCTGGAATGGCTGTGTTGGGATGATGCTCACAAAATCATTAGATGGGTGGCCATTTTTTATTTTCATTTGTTCGGTTCACAGACATCTTCACATTCCTACTATATTCATCAATTATACCAGAGCCCATATACCTGGCATCAGTGACATCTTATGCTTTATAGAAAGATGACCTTACCTGCCTGGTAGACTTCTGAAAAATAACATTATGATTATGATAAATGATTATTTTCAATGTTAAGTGATCTCAATTCAGGTCTATCCCAAAAATATTTAAAGATTATAAAGAATTCACAAATTTCACAAAATTAACAAATTCCACAGATCTCTTTAGGTTTGTATGTTAGCATAGACTTGCTAACATTACAGTTAGCTAGTTTTAGCCAGTGATACCTTATTGAAGCACATGAGGACATGAACGTTTTGTTTGAGCACATGAAATTTAACTTAATGAGAGTATGACAACCAGAAAATGAACGTTTTCGTTTTCTTTGGGATTGGGGTTGAACCAGGTTACAGGTTACATTTTGTGCTGTCTTCTTTGGGTTTAGCAAATAAAATAAAATAAATTACATTCCTCATCCTCTCAGGATACCTGGAATCAGTGTTACAAGTACTTCAGGCACATTGTTTTACCATTTGTGGCATAAATACCCTAAAACCGATGAGAGTTTCGGATTTTACAATGCTTCTCTATGGCGCTGGTTCTGGTGGTGTGATGAATTTTGACTCCCCCGTTTCCCCACAAACATTAGTGTTAGAATTAAGTGTGGGGGAGCGGTTAGGACTAGCTAATCCCGGAGCAATTTCAATGAGGTCGTAATCTGGTGGGGGGTCAAAATTTGGCACAGCACCGGACATCGTGCAACTCAAAGTGAGCTGCCATTGGCTCATCTGCATTTGAGGAGAGGGGCTTAGCAATAGGTCAATTGACATATTTTTGAAAGGCAAACATTAAAACTTGTAATTGACCCATGTACAAACCTTGAACTTAATGCCACCCTATTTAACTAGGTTTAAGACTTTCTCACAGACAGACTCCAGGTAAAACAAGGCCAGGTCACATCTGACTCCATCACCCGTCAAGAAATCAGATTAGATTAAAAAAAATCTGAGCTGGCCATATCTATACATTGATAATGGAGTGAATTGAACGAGTAGCATGATAATAGCCTATGCCATAAAATTGGCTAAAGTTAATAACCCGTAGGACACAGACAAGGTTTTGTTTATCAAAGCTTTGCAAACACATTCCTGCTGAATAAAGCAAGTTCATCAAATATGAGGGTTTGTAGAACAGGGTTAACTTTAACAAAACAACAGATCAATGTCTTCAATACATATATAAAAGACAAATTAATAAATGTTCCTAATCCAGCAGCTATACATCAGTAACTTCAGGTAAGTAGTTGCAAATGAGAAACACACAAAATCCAGCAGGGAATATTCAGAAACATCAGTTAAGTAAATATCAAAAGCAAACTCAGATAAAGCAGGCCACCAACAGATAAGCAAACTAACAGATTTACAACTTAGAAAAGACAGGTGTGAAACAAACAAACTTAAATAGTGTCCGGTAAATGAGATGCAGGTGGCGATGAAATCAAGATGGCTGCCAGGGTGCGGTGCATGATGGGGAATGTAGTTCATTAGAAGTCCGGTCAGAGGAATTGAGTGAAGCGTGGTGAGAGCGCTGATGTAGGGGGCGTGGTCGGTGTCGGAGCTGACGACCTTAAAACTACGACTACAAAGTCGTTTACAAAGACGTTTTTTTATTATCCTGCAAAAAATATAGCCATCATTATCATCATCAGATGATAAAATGGTCATCATCGTCAGTCCTGACTCATCAGGTGGACAGAAGACTAAGAGATGTCCTCCAGTTGTCACTAGGTGCATAAAGTATAACTGCTCTTGTTTCATTGCAGTCATTTTGTTGGTGCATTATAGGGTACTTCACTTTTTTCCTTATATAGCCCACATTTATAAACTCACTGTACTTCAGTGATGAAGTGTGACACATCCATAATTATTTTTGTTTGGGGCGGTTGTAACACAATAATTAATAAACTTTCTTCACAACTTGTACACAATATTACAATACAATACTAATGTTTGCACATGTATTTTAGGATCAGTTAAATGAATATATGATGGAATAAGCCAGATTTTTTGACAACTTTCATGCATCTTGGTATTTTCTCAATCTTTCATGTTGCTTTTAGGTGACTCGCCTTGGGTTTGTTTCTGTTGAAATTCTAATTAAACATGGTTTTATTTCAGTTAAAATATAATTGCTGTATAATCATAGTTTTTCAAAAGATAATCAATACATCAAAAAATGTCTCGGTTATGTATGTAATCTCTGTTCACTGATGGAGGCAACGAGATGTGTTGATGATGTAACACTTGGGGTTTGGTCCTGGGAACTTGAAATTTTCATAATGCCTTCTCTTTACCCAACTGACCCGAAGCCCCAAAAGGCTACAGGGTTAAAGAACACAATGTTTTCAAACCAGATCTCACAAATGAGCTATAATTAGCCAATTGTCGAGATAGTCGAAAATGCAAATGGCATATTCCGAGGGGAGCCAGGGCAGCCTCTGCAACCTTCGTAAAAATGTGAGGAGGGTCAAACTGAAGGGGAGGACATTGTACTGGTACCCTCACCCCTCAAAAGCAAACCGTAGGAACAGTCTGTGACGAGGGACGATCAACAACACATCAAAGTATGCATCCCTCAGGTCTACAGACACAAACCAATCCTGGTGTCTTTTCGATGCTATAACACACTTTTCAGTTCAGTTTATTTATAGAGCACATTTAAAAATGGCCGCAGGCCGACCAAAGTGCTGTACATGTGCAGATAAAACTGAGTAAATTATTAACACAAATAGTATTTGAAACACAAAGGATAAAGCAAACAAAACCAAAACAATCATTATAGGCTAAAAGCAATAGAAAATACGTTTTAAGACAGGACTTGAACTCAGACAAAGAAAAAGCTGATCTAATAGAAAGCGGGAGCTTATTCCACAATGTGGGGCCAGCCATTTCGAAAGCATGGTTTTAGCCGGGTTCTGGGTATTAGAAGGAGGAGCTTAGATTCAGATCTGAGGCTTATAGCGGGAGAGTATAAATGTAGGGTGCACATGTAAACAGGGGCTAGATCATTAAGTGATTTATAGACTAATAATAAAATTTTCTACTCAATTCTAAAATTTTACGAAAGCCAATGAAGGGATCTCAGTATAGAGATGGCATGATCAAATTTACTCTTTCGCGTCAGGAATCTTGCTGCTGCATTTTAAACAACCTGTAGGCGTGCAATTTTGGACTTTGATATACCAAAATAAACAGAATTGCATCACTTCTGCATCAACATCCTGAAGGGCAGTTTGTGAAGTGCCAGGTTCAGTGCTCGCAGGTCCAGGATCGGCCACATACCACACCCTCTCTTGGGTCGTTGTACAGAAGGAGCAGCAGGCGGCACAATAGAAAGCTGCGTCTGGCGTTAAGAGCAGGATGTGTAACAGGCTCGGTCTGCTTCCTCACTTGTTAAGAATGCACTGGTGCAGAGTGACTGCTTCAATCTGAATGTATCATACAGTATCTTGTCTTTGTGTCATCGTATCTTACTTTTGGTACTCATAAAAACATGCAGTGTCATTTTTATTAACATTTTTTATTTTATTAGTAACTTTTTGTGCATTATACATGACAGTTAGAAAATGCTGTAAAACTTTAACATTCTGAGTCTGGTAATTCTCAGATTGTCTGTTTACATACAGTCATGGTCAAAAGTATTGGCACCCTTGGTAAATATGAGCAAAGAAGGCTGTAAAAATAAATCTGCATTGTTTCTCGTTTTGATCTTTTATTTAAAAAGTCTACAGAATTCCAACGTTTCATTAAAGTAAAACTATTGAAAGTAGGGAGAATATCACAAAAAAAATTATTCAATACATGTTTGCCACAATTATTGGCACCCTTGTATTTAATACTTTCTGCAACCTCAATTTGCACGACAAACACCTCTGAGTCTTTTCTTTTATGTCTGATGAGGTTTGAGAATACATGGAGAGTCATCTGAATCTAATCTTCTGTACAGAATTTCTCCAGATCCTTCAAATGTTGGTGCTCTCTCTTCTTCAGTTCATCCCACTCATTTTCTATACTGTTCAGATCAGGAATCTGGGATGGCTATGGCAGGATCTTGATTTTGTTTTTAGTGACACATTTTTGTGTTGAATTTGATGGTTGTTTTGAACCAATGTGCTGATGGAAGATCTAACCGCGACCCATTATTAGATTGCTAGAAGAGCAAGTCAGGTTTAGATTTTTTTATCTGTTGGTATTTGATATAATCCATGATTTCATGTATCTAAATGAGATGTTCAGGTCCTCTGGTATAAAAGTAAGTCCACAACAATGAAGATCTGGTGATATATTTAACTGTGGACATTGGGCACTTTTTATGCCTGTGTGCACCAAACCAATCTTGTGTTCTTGCTGCCAAAAAAACTCTTTTTCATTTTATATGACCATAGACCCCAGTCCTGTTTAAAGTTCCAGTATGGCAGATTAATATGGTGGAGTTTGTTTTTTCATGAGAGCAGAAGATTTGTTTCTTGAACAGTGTCCCAAACAACTTGTGGTGATGGAGGTGCAGTTTTCCTTTATTTTTATTGTATTTTTTCTGACACTAAAATAAACTGATTTCTGCTATTTTCAATCTGTGATATTTGAAGAGTTTTTGGCCACTAAAAAGATTATTTTTTCCTATTTAATGCCCTGTGCCAGATTGTTGGGTCCAGTGGGGTGCCTATCGGTGTCCCACCTCCTGGGGTCGAGGCCGTCGGGGTCCCACCTCCTGGGGTCGAGGCCGTCGGGGTCCCACCTCCTGGAGTCGAGGCCGCCGGGTCCTACTGGAGTCATCCCATGTCTGTGGCCCCCCAGGGGATGTTCCTGGGTGCGGGCCATCCTGTCGTGTTCCTGTCAGTGGCCCTATACCTCTTCCGCCGGAACAGCCGGCGATCCCCGAGGCTCAAGCGCCGATACTGCCGCGCCGGCCTTCCAGCCGGCTTCCCAAGTCTCCGCGCCGGCCTTCACAAGCCCCCCCAGATTGTGTTTTGGACTTCCATACACCACCCTGTTCATGTTTTTAATTTTTTGTTAGGGTGTTTCCGATTGTGTTTTGTCTAGTCTTGTGTGACCCCTAGGAGATGCCAGGAGGCATCCCTTAAGGGGGGGTACTGTCATGATCCTGCCATTCTTATGGTTGTTCTAGTTTAAAATGACAGGATCATGGCAGACCCATGTCTTGTGTGTGTGTTTGGAAGCACATGGCCATTGTTTGTGTGCCATGTGCTCTCCTGTTGTGCGTCTTAGCCCCGCCCCCTTGTTTCCATATTAATCATCCTGTTATCATTTCACGCCCTTCACCTGTTGCCCTCGTTATGTCTCTTTTGTTCCTCTCCTATTTAATGCCCTTGTGTTTGCTGTCCTGTGCCGGATTGTTTGTGTACCTCGTCCTGTCTCGGCCCTCTCTTTGGTCCCCGAAGTTAAGTTTTGGTCAAGTTTATTCACTTGTCTTGTTATTTTTGTCTTGTTTTCCCCTCGAGGGATTTTAAGTTATGTTTTTGTCAAAGAGCTGTCTGCATCTGGGTTCTGTCTCCATGTAAATCATGACATTGCCGTGATGTTGGAAATGGGAATTTGTATTGTTTTAACCATTTAGTTTTAAATACACTTTCTATTTTGTGTAGCTCAACCATCTTTTGCTGCACATCAGAACAATATTATTTAGTTATACTCCTTGTGATGAATGATTAAGAGGGTTTGGGCTTTGTTATTAATATTTATTTTCCTGTGCAACAAGAAGTCATGACTGGACAACATCATGTTTCTAGTCACCTTTGTGTGCTCAGAAAATATAAATATCAATGGGAATATACTTAAGAGATATTTTACTCATAAGAATTTGTAGGGGTGCCAATAATTGTGGCCAATGTGTAATAGAGAAAAATATTTTTTTCACAATGTGATATTCCCCCCCCCCACTTCCAATTGTTTTACTTTAATGAAATGTTGGAATTTTGTAGATTTAAAAAAAATCTAATTGAGAAACAATGCAGATTTATTTTTACAGCCTTTGCTCATATTTACCAAGGGTCCCAATACTTTTGACCATGACTGGATGTGACCCTGGATCACAAACCAGTCTTATGGGTAAATTTTTTTGAAATAGAGCTTTTTACATCATCTAAAAGCTGAATAAATAAGCTTTCTATTGATATATATATGGTTTGTTGAGATATAACAATTTAAAATTCAGGAATCTGAGGGTGCACAAAAATCGAAATATTGAGAAAATCACCTTTAAAGTTGTCCAAATGAAGTCCTTAACATAGCATATTACTCACAAAATAAAGTTTTTATATATTTACGGTAGAAAATTTACAAAATATCTTCATGGAACATGATCTTTACTTCATATCCTAATGATTTTTGGCATAAAATAAAAATGGCTAATTTTGATCCATAGGATGTATTTTTGGCTATTACTGCAAATGTTCTCGTGCTACTTAAGACTGGTTTTGTGATCCAGGGTCACATATTATCCATTAAAGCAACATTATCTATATGTAGACTGAAACAGGAAAATTTCCAAGATTTTATGCTGACAGAGCTGTATTAAATTACGTAGATGTGTCATCTTGAGGCTGTAAGTGGAACTCTCTTGAGTCCACGGTATTCTTCAGTTTTTATGTGAACAAATTATTGTAGTGGTGCACTGAAAAAAAAAAGGTTAGTTGGAATTACTCAATTTAATTTAAGTTTTTTTTTTTACATAATTGTTCTTGCAATTTAAGAAAAAAAATGTAATTCAATCATGTGGAACCGATGTACATGATTAAATCGAAAATTCCAAAGGAACTTTTTTTCAGTGTGTAATTCAAAGGATTTAACTCATCATATAGAAAAAACAGGAAAAGTCCTGTTGTGTGTATGGTTCTGTGCTGCAGTGTAACGGTGTGGACTTTAGGAAGCAAAAGAGAGAGGTAAATGAACTCATGATAGATTTGTGAATTTGTTCCAATCCATGTTTACTCCAACACGGTCAAAGTATCATCAGCTTCTGTTTACCAAACTTTTGTCAATTTGCCTTCTAAATGATGCAAGTTCTGTTTCTTCACTCAAATTGACTTTTTTATCTGTCAGTGCTGACCATTTACTTTAAACACCCCCACACTAGATTTTTAGTGAACCCTAACAACTCTTCTTGTATATTCACTCACTCATCAGTTTGGAACACACATTTTATTTTCTTAGAAAACAGTGACCAGTCAAAATTGTTTTCTGTGGTAATTCAAAACATTTAGCAGAATGTAATTTTTTTTATAAAAGTTTATTAAGTTCAGAAATTGTGTAACACTGAGGTAAATATCTTTTACATTCATCCCTCCAGGTTTCATTTACATTGGCAAGCCTGGCTGGCACTATATTGTTTGCTGACTCCTAATATAAATGTCTGGATGAGAAAGGAGGTCTGTTTTTAGTTGAAGATTTACTGGTCGTGTGCAGTATGAGAGAGCTGGTGATAGTAGCGGCTCTGGTGTCGGCTCTGTATGCCACCGGCCTCCCGCCAGCCAGTGAAGTGGAATATAAATGTCAAGAAGAACAAGACAACAATGTTACACGTGTAGCCGAGCAGTTCATTAACGACCATAATCGCCATGGATACAAGTTCAAGTTGGTCACTTTGGACAGTCGCACAGCAGAAGGCAAAGTATGTTTTGTGGCATGTTTACATCATGGTTGCTTTTAAATTAAGTTCAAGTGGTTGGGGTTGGCACTCAAAATGTCTTTGACAACATGCTTTTGTGTGTCTTTGCAGGTTGATGCTTGTGAGGTGGTCCTCAGAATGACTTTAAAGGAAACTGAATGTCATATTGTAAACCCCAAACCTTTAGATCAATGTAACATCAGATCAGAGAGTGAGACAGTGAGCTGAACATCAGAGATGATCTTATTTCAGACATTCACTCTTGATTGTTAAGTTTTTTTCATTTAACACTCTTATTTTCTCCTTTAGAGTGTGACAGCAAAGTGTAATGTGACCATCTATAGTGTGGAGGGAAAAGCAGCTGTGAAGCGCTACATCTGTTACACTGAACCAGGTGCTATAACAACAACAAATACAATGATTGTTTCCACCTAACCTATGCTCAAATCTATAGCTTATCTTTCAAAAAGCTCCTAGTTAAATGAGGTCAAACACTTTTTCACCTCATGTCACAGTTTATGCGCTATAATAATACAAAAGCTATACAAAATCATTTTAATGTCAGAACTATTACTATTACTACTACTATTATTTTGATGGAGGCGAAGTCAATGTATATTATTACGATTTTATTGATGCACATAATACTGTTTTTCTCCAGCTTCTCATGAATTGCTGGTGCAGAAATGTCCAGACTGCCCAGCTCTTCTGCCCCTGCATGATCCTCAGGGCCTAGAAACTGTGAAAACTGCCCTGCAGAAATTCAACAGGGAATCTAACCAAACATCTTATTTTAAACTGATGGAAGTAGGAAGGATCAGCACGCAGGTGAGTAAGCACATGAATGCAAAAACCTCTAGCTCAATGCCACTCGTTTCGCTTCTTGCCATGCATCAGATGCATCAGATCTTAATTAATGATGTGTTATGATTTCAAGCATTTTCCCTCAATGAGCACAGAAGCAGATATTTGTGTAAAGTAATGTCTTGTACTGTCATGTTGACAGTTGAAAGACAAACTTTACTTAGCAAAAGTTAAAACTTTAAGCATGAAGGTCACAGTAGGGTGAAATGTGAAAGGAGATTATATAAAACTGCAAATCATACAAATTCATATAAATAAGCAACCCATTCACAAAAACATAAAATTGCCATAAGATGTGTGCTGGCACAACTGGAACAGTTGCACTGGATTTCTTCATTTCTGGCCTTCATAGCAATTATTTGATTGTTGTATTCAGATTATAAAAAAGTTTAATGTAACTGCATCAATTGTATATTAATATAATATATATTTTTTTATTTCCTAGTGGATGTTTCTAGGTCAAAGCTTTTTTACTGCGTTTGCCATTGTAGAGACAGACTGTCCAAACAAGCAGGCATCCCCAGAAGCGTGCAAGGCTTTATGTGTGGATCAGGCTGTAAGTGAATATAAATTTAAATTCTGATTTAATTTTGTCCACCAATAATAAATTAACTGAGTTCTTTATGCATTTAATAGTGTCATTTGGGGTGGATATTTACAATTTTTACCTCCTTGTACATTTACATACTTTATTGTCAATACTTTTTACTGTCCCTCTTATTCCAGCGATACGGGTTCTGTAAATCCACTAAGGTATCAAATTTGGAACCAACTGTGGAATGTGACATTTTTGCAACTCAGGTATGTATCTCACACACACTTATACTGGCCTAGTCTTGGTTATGTTCTCCTGTTTTATTCAGTTGTGCCATACCATTCCAGAACTCAATTCAACATCGTTCTGGCCATTCAAGAAGAGACTGCAAGCCCCACGGTCCCCCACCTCACCACCACCACCACCACCATCATCATCATCATCACCATCATCATCCAGAACATGCAGGTCATGGTCATAAGGACACAACACCGGATCACACGGGCCAGCCAGAACACGTAGGCCATGGTCATAAGGACAAAACACCTCATCACAGGGGCCGGCCAGAACATTCACATCACGCTGAGAAAGACATACCCCTCTGTCCAAAACGCCCTTCGGTGCTTCCAGAATCCGGGTTTGAGGGACACCATGAATTCCCATGTCATGGCTTTGTAAAAATCCCTCCATCTATTTACCCAATATGTCCTTTCCCTCCACCACGTCCCTGCAGGAGACCTCCAGTCTCTGCACCTGAGACTAGAGAGTAAATAGATTCAATGAGTTTACTCTTAAAAATAAAGGTGCTTCAAAAGGTTATTCGATGCCATAGAAGAACCTTTTTTGTATAAATGGTTCCATAAAAATCCTTTTACATCCAAAGAACTTTTCTGTTTCACAAAAGGTTCTTTGTGGCAAAAAAAGGTTCTTCAGATCATCACATTTATTTTTAACAGTGTAGGGTTGTGTTTCCATGGAAACGTCTTTAAAACTAGAGTGTAAAACTAAATCAAGTTTTACAGAGATATTCAGTTGTTTGAAAAGATTTAGGGTCAGACACAATAAAATACTCTTCATTGAACATTGTGGTTGAGTAGTTATTGTCTCATAGTCTTTAAAAAAGGTGATACAAAACCCTTTCATTCTTTTTTCACTACAGAGAACCTTATGTGAAATAGAAAGATTCTTTTAGATGTTGAAAGTTCAGACAAAAATGAGTTTTCTATGGCATCATGAAGCACCTTATATTTTTATGGCAGCGGCTATTTGCACTAAGTTTAAATAAGACAGTAGGTTCTATTTACACTAAGTAAATATAGCTGTATTTCTTAGCGATATGCTATTTACACTAACCAAAAATAGCTGTTTTTTCTTTGGATTATTGGTACTTATAAATAGTGGCAAATACTATTTGCACCTCAGTATTGTAGTGCATTAATAATAATGTGTAAATCATTATATTTATACAAATTATTAAAAGGTCTTAATTTTAAGTTTTAAATTAATTGTATTGGCGTCTAAGCAATTAACTAACACATGCCACTGGAGTCGCTGTTTGAAACATTTTCGTTCTTACACTTTCTCTACTCCAATCAGATACTGGTGGGCGGAGTTAGTGTAAATAGCCTCTGCCAACAAGATGGGCTATTTGCACTTTGTGTACATAGACACTACATATTTGTATACTTCTAGGTGTAAGAACAGCTATGATAATATCAACTTGTACACAGGTGTCACAGTATTGCAAAACTGGTAATGTTTCACAATGTGTTATTTGTTAATTGTCATTTAGGACACATCCTAACACTGTACTGTACAAAGAAGCCATAACGTAAGGAATTCATTGTTGTTGGATATTTAAACAGAAATTTGCTTAAAAATAACTGCTTGAAAAAGGTTCTTCAGACTAACAAAACATAGGAAACACATTGTTCTTTTGAGAACTTTTGATTGAATAGGTCTTTGAGAACCTCTAAGAGTGTACAGCACAATCCTTTATAGAGCTTAAAACTGAAGCTTATCACAGAGAGAAATGTATTAACACATGGACAGATTACACATCAAGTATGCCAGTCATTGATCAAACAACTTGATCAAACCTGTAAAATCTATGTAAATCTCCAGCCAGTCAAGTTGAGGTGAAAAAAAGAAAGCAATTGGTAGTATTCCAAAACACAACTGCTGTAAATCCTTCAAATCTTGTGTTTCTTCTCTTTGGATCTTTATAAAGAATCAATCCATTAAAATAAGCATTTGAATAAGTTTTTCAACAAATTCCCAACTATTTCTGTGCAATGTGCCGCACATTTTTGTCTAGTTTTGGTTTATGAACAGGGTCAAAGTATGATGCAGATTTAAAAAAAAACGAAAATAATTTGCTGTACACAGCACTCCTCTAAAAGCATGTGTGGGGAATTATAGAACAAAGACTATAAAGCATGACATAATTTTCTGTTTAAAAAACAAGGAACAATGCAAACGAATCAATGATGAAGATTACAGGAATTATATTACATAATTATGATTTCTTCAACATTATGAACTTATGAACCAAACATTTTATGACTTGAGCCTTAAACGAGAATTAAATCAACTTCTCAAATTCTTGAAATTGTTTAACAGTGATATACTGTGAGAAAAAAAACAAGTTTATCTAAAGCTTTTGATCAGAAAACAAAGACAAAGATAAGGGTTTACTGTAAACAATCCTAAACCTTAAGATTCATTAGAAGTCATTTTAGTCTGTGTGTAAATGTAAACTTTTTTTAAATTGCATTGCATTTTTGTGTGCATTGTGTGTATGACATTTCCTGGTTGTATTTTCTGTTGTACAGCACTTTGTTCAACCTTGGGTTGTTGTTAAATATTCTTTATAAGCAAACATCCAACAAGTTGAAGTTAAACCCATAAGTTATTATGTATACCACAGTAGCCTACATTTTAATGTCTCAGTTATGTGTGTTTTATATTGGAAACCTTTAAATTAATTGCTTTCTTTAAGATAAATTAAAGATTCAAATTTTGTCAGAAGAGGTGATTTATCTTTTTTAGTAAAGAAATCATTTAAATGTCCATTATTATTATGAGGGGTACATATTACAGTAGTTTTTATAAGCAAAGTTGAATAGTGGGTGCGTGACAAAAAACTAATTCTGCATTTTTTTAGAAAAGGTTTACAGCATGTTGCAACAGGTCGTGTTCATCGATCATTTGATCATCAGTCACTTTGGAGGCCAATGATAAGAGTGGGTGGAGTGTGTAGCTGTGGTTTTGATTGAAAGTGAATCAGGAGGAGATTCAGAGAGAGAGATAGCTATGTGTACTGACCTGGGCAGGGGCTGTTAGGTGTGTATATAAGCTTACATTCATCCTTTAGACGTTGTTGCTGTGTCTGGGTGAACGACCACAGCTCCACCATGAAGCAGTGTGTGATATTGATGATGGCCGTCCTGTGTGTCCGTGGGGCACCAGTGGACCCTTTGACCCCTGGATCCTGCCAGGACCCTGCAGCTAGCGGAGCTGCCGGAGAAGCCTTGAATCAGATCAATCTGGACCGCACAGAAGGCTACGTGTTCAGCATGGATCGGCTCAGCAATGTCCACTACATGAAGCATGTAAGTCTTTTTATCATTATATTGATGTTTCTATGTTCATTTAGGCATTTTTACATTTGGAAACAACCATAAACATTAATCATTTAATCGTTCAATCTATTGCTCCATTGCCATCTTAAATTTTTTATCATTTCAACATTATCTTATTTGTATCTTACATCTTATTTGATTCTTCGCACACTCTTGGGTCTAAATGATATTTTTTATTGCTTATACTAATTTGATAAATCTCTCTCTCTCTCTCTCTCTCTCTCTCTCTCTCTCAGGGTGAGACAGGGGTCGTTTTTTATCTAACTTTTGATGTTTTGGAGACCAACTGTCATGTCTTCAGCAAGAAGAACTGGAGAAACTGTGAAACCCGGGGCCCTGAACAATACCCAGTATGTCTATTCTTATTTATAAAAGTGAGAAAATAACACTTCATATGTTGTTTGATCAGAATGGTTAAAACCTTTTGTTTCACCCAACAGCTGTATGGTCAGTGTAAGGCAGCTATGTACATGAACAAAGTTCAAAGGGTGAGCCGTCTGTACAAATACAGCTGCATGGTCAGGCCGGGTAAATATCAAACACATCAGAAGTTTATAATGATACTGTGTGATAAGGCAAATGAAATTAAGTGACTCTTCTTTGGCAGTGCCCGCCTCCAAAGTCATAGAACGCTGCCCTGACTGCCCTGCACAACTATCTAAAGATCATGAGGAGATCGTGAAGACTGAGAAGATGGCCATAGATAAATACAATAAAGAGAGCGGTCTGGCTAACTACTTTGTTCCTCTGAATGTTTCAAGAGCTTCGGCCCAGGTAAGTGAATAAGCGAATAAATTAAAGAAGAGAGAAAGAATAAACACACAACTTTATCATGTATGGATTTGATCTTATTTCTAGTATGGTTTTGGAAGATTCCATCATGTGGAGTTTACCATTCAGGAAACGGTCTGCTCTAACAAAACCGATATTGCTGACATCTCTAAATGTGAGCTCATGGCATGCAAATTTGCGGTAAGTCACTTATCATATGTTGTGTTTACCACAAAACTACACTTACTCACAGCACATATTCACATCCTTTATTTGTTTAGCACAAAGGATTCTGCAAAGCTTCCCACTCTGTGATAATGCCCGGCGAGGAAAATCTCAGTGTTGAGTGTGAAATCTTTGAGCCTGAGGTAAGATTTCCAACAGTAACATACATTGACATCATAGAGTGGACAATATGATCAAACTCTTTTCTTTAACACAGAGGGTATATATAGATTGCATTCACCTATTTTTAACATGTGCTACTGTTAGGCATCTGCTGACGAGAAGAAGAAACACTTGATCGGAGGTGAAGTGGACCACAGCCACAGCAATACTGGCTCATCTGCTGGACGTAGCCACAGCCATGGCCACGCCCATGGCCACACCCACGGTCACGCCCATGACCACACCCACGACCACACCCATGACCACACAAAGCCCCATAAACACACTGATGGTTCAGGTCACCACCACACACATGAGCACGGCAAGGGCCACGGACATGCTCACTCCCACGATCACTCTCACGACCATGTTCACGCCCACCATGAAAAGGCCCACGAGCACGGCCAGGATGAGTGGGAGCACCAACACCACCAGTATGGTCACAAAAAAGATGAGACCCACGAACACGATCACGAGATGGTCCTGGATCACGAGCACAAGCACAGACACCTCCACAATCATGAACACCATCATCACCACCATGACCACGTGAATAAAACTGCGACAAGAAAGCCTGAGGGGACCATTGATATTCTGCCTCCCTTAGACAAACCCATGGTCCTTCCATCCTTCCCCGACAAGCCTGTCGCAGGACCCGAGACACCTTCCACCCTCCCTTTTCACCCTGACCCCCAGATTCCAGGACAGAGGGAACCTACCATTCATCCCTTTCCAAGCGAAAAGTCCCCTAATTGTCCTGCACAGTCCAACATCCAAAACGTCATCCTCATGCAGCTCTTCAGTGAAGATCCGCTTTTCAAAGCTGCTGAGTAGAGCTCTTTGAATGTTTGTGAAATGTAATAAATATACGCTTCATACAATAAAGCGTTTTTTGGTCATATGCTTGTGATAGTGATTTTGTTTATGTTTTTAATTAATCTTAAATAATCTTAAAATCGACACGAATATATAGAAACCTTATTCATAATGCCAACTTAAAAGCTAAAGAACTCAAAACAGTTGAAGTGGTGGAGGGATGCTGCACTGTAAAAATAAATGGTGCCTCAAATATCCTGTTGTGTACTCAAAGAACCAGATTTACTTAACAGGGCAAAATAGCGTTAACACGCAATTTCAAAGAAGCGCAGATGGGAGTGGACATTTCTGCGTGTGATTTACTAACAAGGCGCACGTTAAAAAACACAGGCGCAATATCTCATTCCCATTATGACCAATCTACCAAGAGCAACGCAAATTAGCGCAAGATTTAAGACGTGCTTTTTTTAGGGTGTTAAATAAATCTGCAAATACCAGTGCAATGATGAGCGCAAAACCAGTAAATATAACAGTAACAGTAAAAAATTATCTCCTCCCTTAAAGTTTGCGTCTAAAGAGGAAACTCCTACAAATACATACGCAAATAAGGTCGCAAAAACAGCCGGGTCTACGACTTTTCTGGGCTAATTTTCACGGCATGTCTTTTACAGACAGTAGTTTCTTTACGCTAAAGAGCCGTTTGATAACAGTAAATCTGGCCCTGAAGGTGCAGTTGCTTAAGTTATTTCTCCAAGCAAACATATTTCCTGTGACAGAAGAGACATCTTGTGGCTCAAATGTATCAGTGCATGGAATTTAGATTGCTTTGAACATCGATTTTGTTGTAGTTAGAATATTGGGAAAGGATCTGACAGAATTAAGGTGAGAAAGTTAAATGTATACATTACCATTTCATTTGTTTGATACCATCTTTTTTCTACTTGCATTTTTACTAAGGTAGAATGTCTTGGTTAAGTTATTTTAGCTATGCCATCAGGTTCAACCTTTTTCCCTGCACAGTATATGCCACACAACACTCTCTTAATAGATGTAGCACTCTGAGTTGCTTTGGATAAAAGCTTCTACTAAAAGCCTAAATGTAAATGTAGAATATAATTATAAAGCTGCAATGTCTAGTTTTGGAGGGAGAACATTTGCCCAGTATGAGGCTGAAACGCAATGAAAAGCCACATACAGGTCACAGATTGATGATATTTACAGATAATGCATTTACTGAGAAAAAATTTAAAGCTTGAATGCAGTGTAAGTAGCTTTGAATAAAAGTGTCTTTGTGTGTTTTAACAATATATGTAGTGAAATGATCTAGGCTATTTACTAAACAAACATGGTACAAGTGAAAACAGACGCACAACTGCAGGGGGGAGGGGGGAAACAGAAAAACAAACTAATGCAACACAATCGAAGCAAAAACACTAATTTTCTAGGTAAATATAAGACGTCTTAACTAGTGTAGCTAGAGAACTCATCTTACGAGTTCCCGTTTTGTAGATGTTCTTTGTTTGGCCAACAGATGTCCTCGTTGATCTCTGGGCTGCGTCTTTGACACATTAGCAGGGGGAGCACGAGCCGCGGTCTACGTTCATTTTCTGAATCTGAATGATCTGAATCCTTCCAGCAGTCACAATCATGTAGACTTCAGGAGACACTGGTGTGAGAGCGCACGAGGAGCAGGGATGGCCGGGGGACGCAGGGGACTGGTAGCCCCTCAGAACACTTTCCTCGAGAATATAGTTCGCCGATCTAATGGTGAGAGAAAAAACGTTCATCGTTCCGTTACTGGTGCATCATTCTGCAACATTACATTCAACTCACTAAAACTGCTCCACGTAGCTGTGTCTTTACACTTAACATTATAATGGTGTCCATGTAGGCTACATAAGCCAATACAAACATGATGTATTATCTTCAGTTTTTTAGGGTTTTTAATTACTTTGTGTTGTATTGGAAATATTTATCTTCATGACAAATTTGCCTATTTAATGCTGTTGACTGTGTTATGTATAGCTTGTCAATGTACGCACATGTAGCGTAATAACACTTAGTGTATTTACCCAAGACGCAGGAAGTCCAACACTAAAATGAGTTCTGCTTTAACGCATTGTCTCCTTTTAATTTTTCAGTTTGGACATTTTCTCATAGACAGACAGGTGATGTTTTGAACACCCATGATTCTTCGTGTTGTTTATGTTATCATTGTGTTGCTTTGACATTTGTAGTTTCTGGAGTTAGATCAGTAGATGTGATTTCTCCCCAGTTCATTCTGTTTACGTCTTTGTGTTTGTGCTTAGTGTTATTGAAGTTATGCAAATTAAAGAAATGTATGGGATGCTCCAACATTTATTTTATTTTTACAGAAATATTTTGGGTGAATTATTTAAAAAATATTCAATGATAATATTCTCATTGCTTGCTGGTGAAATCATAAAAAAGACATCACGTTTTGTTCTAAATAACATGTGGGGTTTTGTATTTGTATGCCCTTTTCCTTAATGTAATTCTGTATTGTAATTAACATTGTTCACACTTTAATTATAGTTATGAATCACACAGTACATTTGTAAATCCTTCAGTGTTTGGTTAGAATTGAAATTTGCATAGGTTCATAACATTAATTGTTTTTTTTTCATGGTTTCCTCATTCAAGTTAACACATTTGCCATCACTGAAACTAAACACAGAAAGTTTCTGCAACTACACAATACTCATGCATATTTAATAGGGCGTTTATGATTGGTTGTCTGTTGCCACATTCAGAGTTGTGTATTTGTTGCTTAATGCAGGATTTATGGTGACGTAAACGCATCACACGTATTCGCAGACTCTGTAAACAGCAGGTTTAGTCTCTCTGTATACACAACTTGGTATCCATGAGATATAGTAAGATGGAGCGAACACCAAAAAACAATCTGTGAGAGTGAAATACTCTGGTGAAACAAAATTAATCAGAACACACAGCTAAAGAAGGTAACCGTCCGAAGCTTGTACATTTACTTATCTAGGGCTATCTACAATCAATATTATGAGCCACAATTATCAATATTGTGTTAACTTGCACGTAATATTGCAAAATAAAAAAAATTTAAGATTTATTTTGCATTATTTATTTGTTTATTTTTAACTTGTCTTCGGATAATATCATTACTGTGGATTGTTTGGCCGCGATATCCACAGAGTTATACAAGACAGCCCAGGGTGTGAAAAGCCTAAAGACATTTTGGTACATGGTTCAGAGTAAAAGGTATTAACTAACACAACAGTTTATATGTGATAAAACATCATCTGACAGATGTTTCTCCAACAGAATAGTTCTCAAAAGACATTGTGGGATTGTGTTAGTAGTTACGGGACCTGTATACCATTGCCGATATCATTTGATCAATCACAATATCCAGTCTAACAGATTCATCATTTTTTCCTGGCAGACACCAATTTTGTTTTGGGTAATGCCCAGATTGTGGATTGGCCTATTGTCTACAGCAATGATGGATTCTGCAAGCTGTCCGGTTACCATCGGGCTGAAGTCATGCAGAAGAGCAGCACATGCAGGTTCTTGCCTCATTTAGCATCTTATGAATACACAAAACATTGAAGCGGTAATAAAAACTGATCTAAGCCTAATGGAGCTTATGATTGATGAAACCTGGTGATTTGGGACATTTTATAGGTTTAGATACCTTTGCTGGTCTCGCCCACACGGATGATAAGAGAGAATAGAGATTGTGTATTTCACATTTACACATTTGGCAGACGCTTTTATCCAAAGCAACTTACATTATACATTATATTATACATTTTGTTAAGTGCAATCCCTGGGATTGAACTCATGACCTTGGCATTGCTAGTGCTACGCTCTAACCACTGAGCTACAGGAAAGCTGTAGTTTGTGTCTCTGTGTTTAAGAGAAGAGGTGCATGTTTATATGTGTATCTCTTTCTCCTTCCAGCTTCATGTATGGAGAACTTACTGACAAAGAAACCTGCGAGAAAGTCCGCCAGACCTTTGAGAACTATGAGATAAACTCTTTTGAAATACTCATGTACAAGAAGAATCGTGAGTTGGCTGTTTGAAATGAAAACAGGTCTATGTTTAGCATGTTTTGACAGGTTATTTATAAATGTTGTTATTGCAGGGATGCCAGTGTGGTTCTTCGTCAAAATCGCTCCAATCCGAAATGAACAGGACAAGGTTGTGCTGTTTCTGTGTACCTTCAGTGACATCACAGCGTTCAAGCAGCCTATTGAAGATGATTCATCTAAAGGTCTGACATGACACACTATCAACCTAGATACAGTTTCAGTTAATGTTGCAGGTTCAGTCTCAGGTGTTATCACCCAAGCAAATTACTTATTTAAGTGAATACACTGCAGTCACAGCTTAACACAGCATACATGTACAATAAAAACACAAGTTTTTATTTAGTTTGTTTCCTTATCTGTTGTATTTCCTCAGGCTGGGGTAAGTTTGCTCGTCTGACGCGAGCATTGACAAGCAGCCGTGGTGTTTTACAACAACTCGCTCCAGCTGTCCACAAGGGCGAGAACGTCCACAAGCATTCCCGTCTGGCTGAGGTAGTGTGTGTGTGTGTGTGTGTGTGTGTTCAAGCATCTTCATCAAAGGAACACTGCTTTCATTTCTCCCTAAGCACTTTTGGCCATGATTGTGTGCCGCACTCCTAGATTCCCCTCTGCTGTGCTAAGATAAATCTCCAACATGTGCGGCTGCTGTGCGTGCATCACACTCCATGTGCACATCACCTGAGGCTTATGAAGCTGTTTGAAAATCCTACTGTTGGATTTCCATGAGCATTACAGACAGCTTCGAAAACTCTCTGAGCACATGCTGAGAAATATTTTGAGATCACATTACTAAACTCATATCATATCTCATATCAGATCATACACTAAAAATTTGTTTAAATTCGTACAATCTTATTATCATAACTTCATATAGTATCATATGATATCATCTACAGTATATACAGTATTTTTGTTCCTACATGTTGCTACAAATGTCAATGTTGAAGAGGTTTATAACTTAGCATATCTAAATATGCTATTCAATAAGGTGAGTGTGATTTTTTTGAGTGACCATTTTTAGGATTGAGTAAAGAAACGTTGGACCCTCACAGCAAGTGTATGAGAGAATGTGCGCGTGTGAGGCTCGTGAGATGCAAAAGCACTTATATCTCCCTGCTGCTTTTATTGTCATAGCTCTTGCTCAGACACTAATGATTTGATGTGTGTTACCCATCAGGTATTGCAGCTGGGCTCTGACATCCTCCCACAGTATAAACAAGAGGCTCCTAAAACTCCTCCTCACATCATCCTGCACTATTGTACCTTCAAAACTACCTGGGACTGGGTGATCCTCATCCTCACCTTTTACACGGCCATCATGGTGCCCTACAACGTGTCCTTCAAGACCAAGCAGAACAACGTCACCTGGCTGGTGGTGGACAGCATTGTGGATGTCATCTTTCTGGTGGATATTGTGCTCAATTTCCACACCACTTTTGTTGGACCTGCTGGAGAAGTCATCTCAGACCCGAAGCTCATCCGCATGAACTATGTGAAGACCTGGTTTGTCATAGACCTCCTCTCCTGTCTTCCTTATGACGTCATCAACGCCTTTGAGAACGTCGATGAGGTGGGTTTACTCCTGAAACCTTAACCTAAGATTTGTTGCATTACAACTTGATGGAGGTCTGAAGATTCATACAAAGAAGTTATTTTGGCTTGACAGGTCATCTTTACCTGTTAATTGGTGGTTGTCCAAAATGTAAAACAAAAAATGACTTATTTATTGGTAAGAGTATTTCATGCCAGCATGCATATAAGATGAAAAGATCTCATTTATGATACTTCTTCTATTGTATATTTAGTTTAGTTATCAACCAAAAGAATGTTGTGAAGTGAAGTTGATCCTGACATATAGTGAGCTACGTGTAAATGTGAAGTTGTGCATAGCCACTGTGCCGTTTGAGAAACTGCAGAAATATTGATGTGATGTCTAGAAGCATGCGTCTGTGTCAGTCTCAATCTTTCTGCTGAAATTGCATTATCGTTTCACGGTCGCTCTTGATGGCTTTGCAGCACTGAAACAGCGTTTTCAGGATTGATTTTTTATCCCAGTATGTCAGGCAGGTATTTCCCTCAGGACCATGAATGAAAGTGAGTGATATTGCTGCATCATTCTTTATAGTAAGAAAGCCTCAAACACACACACAAATGCATGTTTTTCACCCTACAACAACTGTAAAATCCTTCTGTCGTTGCTTCAGAAATCCATCTATATTCATAACCCTCAGATATCATCGTCTCAGATGGATAATATGCCCCGGCAGCCATCATTACCAGCGTTGTGTTTCAAACTCGCTCAAGCATTCAGCTTTAGTAACAGATTGTATTGCACTGCAGGGTACAAGCAACTGTTTTGTTATTGATTAGTGTAGCAAGAATGGGTTTTGTTATGAAAATGTTTTTTAAGTCATTTGCGAACACCAAAGAGGGATTTTTTTGTGCCTGGGGGGGACACAAATGTTAATGGGCATATGTCTTACTGTATGTAAGCCTACAAAACATTTTAATCTGTGAGCCGAAATCAGCAGCTACTACACTTCTTGTCACACTCAATGGCAATGTCATATAGAGGTCATGCTCATTACCGGCACAGACATGCTGTCCAGCCCAGTGATAGAAACCCACAGCGTCATGTGTGTTACCCTGTACGAAAGCTGCAGTGTAATTAAGCCAAATTAGCCGAATAATATGTGTTTGAATTGACTGATGAAAGAGAATTTGTGCTGCATAGTGTCTAAATGCTGGTACAAGAAGGCTCCTTAAAGGGATAGTTCACCCAAAAAATATTCAGTTGTATTTATCCTCTGGGAAGATAAATGGTGACGAAGACGGCAGATAGTGTCATGGTTTGGGCGGACAGAACCCAGATGCAGGCAGCAGGTGGCAGAAAAAGGGACTTTTAATTAAATACAAAAAAGGAAACAAAAAACCCACGATGGGGGTAAAAACAGAATGCAAACAACAGAATCGAAACACAGTTAGAAAACTGTCAAATAAAATCACCCACAAGGGGGCAAAACAGATACTCAACGAGAACCAATACAGGCACGACAAGGAGACACTCTGGGGAGCACAGGACTGACGAGACTATACGCACACAGGAACATACAATGCACCGACACGAGACAGCGAACACAACGGCTTCAAATAGAGAAACAAACGGGATAATGACACGGGGACAGGTGTGAATCATCAGAAACATTAACAGGGAAGATTACCGGAGAACGAGGGGGCCGGGCTTAGACGCGCGGAAAAAGGTGGAAGCGCCTTTCTGTCTCCCCACAGAACGTAAACACAAAGACGAGATATTGACGCAATACTGCCCACTAGATCACAAATGCAAGGCATAGACAAGGAGGACAGGATTGCGGAAGTATCCGGGGGGCGTAGTCAAGACGTAAGACCGGAGAGCGCGTGACGTAGGCGAACTCCGCCCTAGCCACGCGTTTCCACACAAAACACATGGGTCTGTCATGATCCTGCCACTAGACTAGAAAATCATGAACAAGGCAGGCAGAATCATGACAGATAGAATCAATTTTTATTTCATGTTGACTTTCCCACTATAGCCACACACGACCTGTAAGATGCTGTCCTCGGTTTTGGCACAGACGGTAATCCCTTAGTAGGAAGTGAAAATTCAAAGCCATATTTTTTTCCGGGGCTTTCGTGGCTGTCAGGTTGCTGTGCCGTAGCCTGCAGTGAAACAAAAGATTATAATGCTCACCCTTTCCCTGCTACTGTACCCGCATGACAGAACCAAAGCCCAGCTAGTGGTTCTGTTGTAATGCCAATGTTGTGTCGTTTAAACAATCCTGTAACATGTCAACAGTGTTATTATGCAGAATTGTGTTGAACATGTGCAGTAATGTGCCACTGAAAATTCACACAATTTCAACCTGGACTTGGTTTACTGCTGACATTTGGAAGCCCAGCCATTGGCAAGTCACATGTTATTATATTATTACGGTACAAACATCAAATTAAATGTCACAAATAGTAAACCTATGAGTGTTAGTTAAGAGTTTATATGCAACATTTCAAAAAAAGCTCAAATACATCTTACCCGTGTTGTTTGCTTTTGTGATTGTCACATTTTTAAATTTGCTCATAAAGTAATCATATTTATATGCACAGTGTGTAATGCAGGATGACAGATTTGGTGCAACAGATTTGTGCATTGTAAGAGAAAATAACACCTTATTTGCAACTGGAAGCACATATTCTCGGTAAGTCCTAAAGGCATAGTTCACCCAAGAATAAACTTCAGTCATCATTTATTTATCTTCATCTGGTTTCATCTGTGAAACACAAAAGAAGATATTTTGAGAAATGTCTCAGTGGTTTTGTGTTTATTCAATGCAAGTCGATGTTGTTTGGTTACCAACGTTCTTCAAAATATCTTAGTTTGTTTTCTGTAGAAGAAAGAAAGTGATACAGGTTTAGAATCACAGGAGGGTAAATGATGACTGAATTATTATTTTTTTGGTTAAACAGTCACTTTCAGAAAGCTGGTGCTTGTGTTGCTGTTGTTAAACTTGTGAAATGACTTTAAAGTTGTGATTTGCTAAATGCTTATTTGAATGATTTCCTAACCCATTGTGATTCACTTCTTGTAGGGCATCAGCAGCCTCTTCAGTTCCCTGAAAGTGGTCCGTCTGTTGAGATTAGGGCGTGTAGCCCGTAAACTGGATCACTACATAGAATATGGGGCGGCGGTGCTGGTCTTGCTGGTTTGTGTCTTCGGTCTGGCCGCCCACTGGCTAGCCTGCATTTGGTACAGCATCGGAGACTACGAGGTCATAGACGAGGAAGCCAACATGGTCCGTACGGATAGCTGGCTGTATCTTCTGGGAGAAGCCGTCGGCACGCCGTTTCGCTTCAACGCCAGCGGCACGGGGAAGTGGGAGGGGGGACCCAGCAAAGACTCTGTCTACATCACGTCGCTTTACTTCACCATGACCAGTCTGACCAGTATTGGCTTCGGGAACATTGCGCCCACCACCGATGGAGAGAAGATCTTCGCTGTGGCCATGATGATGATTGGCTGTGAGTAAAAAGACTTTCATTTTCTTGCAGTGCTGCAACTGCTGAAGCTATAGCTGCACAACAACATGATTCTGCTATATAAAATAAACAATGCTACATAACAAAAATGAAAGTGAAAATTATTGACAGATCCATTACAGTAAATCTTAGTCTCCTCTAAGAACAACAGTCTTACTGTCATGTGCATTCTGTCACTTACATTATAGAGAAACAGTGTTTTTCTTGTACAGATGAGATGGACTGCAGCAGGTGCTTTCTCTGCCTGTAACACACTTTCAGTGATGATCTTGATTTTATTTAGTCCAGACACAGTCCGGCACAACACTATTTTATGAAGGCACAATTTTCTGTGCTCTGAAAAATGTGAAGATGCAGCCACAGTACAGTTAAATGGGCAATACATTCTAAAGGGTTTCTCTCAGTCACTACCCACAGCTCATGACCATAGATAGGGTCAGAACATAGATCAGCTTGTAAATTGACAGCTCCAATCTCAGTGTTAGTCTTCTTTTCAGCATGAGAGTCCGATACCTGATGCCTTTCCAAAATGGTAGCTGGTGTCTGGGACACGCTCACCCTGTAAATCTGCTTTTATCTCGGAGTGTGTTTTCTGTGCCAGTGTGAGGGTGTGTCTGCACTCATTTGTGTGTGTGTGTTAGTTTGTGTGAAAGGGGGATCTGCTGAGTCGTGAGTGATGCTTATGGCTGCCTAAAGGTGACGGTGATGTGAAGTGTCATGAGGGGAGGGGGTTCTGACATTAAAGCTTCTACACAGCAGGCACTGATTCAGTCTAACACTGCTGTCTCACACACACACACACACACACACAGAACGTGTGCTTCTGCATGTACTTATGTCATCATTTATATACTCTCATCTCATTCCAAAGCATTTATTTCATTGTGACATTATTTGCATAGTAGATTTGCATAATGTGTGCATATGTGTGATCCGTGAATCTGGGCCGCTGTGTGTTAATGGTAAAACAGTTGAATTAAGGCCACTTTGACATGATGGGGTGGTGGGATTAGAATACAGGCCAAGAAAAATCCTTAACCTGATTCTTTTTCACATACAGTTATACCCAAAACATGGTATTACCACAAAACTACCCAGAGGAGAATGTTATGGCTCTTTCAAGGCACAGGAGGTTAGATGGAGTTCTCTGTTGTGTTTTATTTGAGTATCACCTTTGCTCAATAGAAATAAAACCGAAACAAACGAGTAAAATGTAACTGTTGAAACACAGTGAAAGTGTGAAATAAATGTAGATTGTAAAGGTAAAATAATCTGGATTTGAGTGAATTTAATGAGAAATGTTTGAGTTCATATTGGGATCTTCAATAATAATGACTTTTGACTTGACAAATCTGAGCCATTTTGGGACATTCACTCGAAAAAATATTGTGTAGACCCAACAAAAAAATTAGCGCAACAGTTTGCATCAAATTTTTTAAGTTGTGACAACTTCTAACAAAAATAAGTTTATCCAACAAACAATATTGAGTTAAACAGAAGACCCTTTTCTCTTAATTTTAACTTTTCTTTTAATTTTTGAATTTTCTTTTTTACTGATTTAATCATAGGTACTGTTTGAACAAAACCAAAATCATCCCACTTTTTTTTTACACATAAATGATCTTGCCTCTAGCATCTCTGAATAAAACAGCATTTATGCTGATTCTCTTTCAGTCTAATCTAAGCAAATGCTCTATCCTGCAGGACAATGGTAACCTCTTAAAACCACCTTCAGCGTTGTAAAGAGTATTTGTAGTACATTCGTAAGATAGATAAAAGTGCTGTTATGTACTGAAGCTTTGGAAACACAACTAAAGGTTCAAAAACATAAATATATAAAAGTGGGAAAAAATTAAGTTATCTAGCCAATTGCTTTGAGTTACTGCAACTTAAATATGGTTGTAAACAAATAAACAGATATTTAAGTTAAGATAAGTAATTATCAACATTATTAGATCAGCACAACACTTTAAAAAAAACATTAACGGCAGACACTTTTATCCAAAGCGACTTACACATTATACATTTGTTTCTGAGTGTATGCAATCCCCTGGGATCGAACCCATGACCTTAACATTGCTAGCACCATGTTCTAACCACTGAGCTACAGGAAAGCTTTTGAGCCAATCGATGCCATTAATTATTTTGTGTTGTTGTGAAACTAATGGAGACATTTGTGAGATTTCTGACTCTTTATCTCAGAAGTAATATTCGAGACACAGATGAGACTTAAGCAAAGGTTTTCATTTGTTCTCCTTTTATTCTCATGGATGTTTAGGAGAAATAAGAGTTTTCTTCTGTGATTTTTCTTTCTTACTGGTACTTATTTGTTGATATTGACATCAGCTGTTTCTGTTACTAGATTTGGAAAGAATGAACCTCATCCCCAAATCACTTTATACAGAAATTCTGCTTGAGTTTGATGCATAAGGCTGCTTAAACGTACTGCAACTTTATCCTGATTCACTTCATTATAAAGTCACAGCAAATGCTGCTTTCATTCTCTTTGCATTTTGTCTGACTGTGGAGAGAAAGTGTTTTATCATTCTTCTGTTTGTCTTTCGGTTTTCTTCATTTCTTGTTACTCGTGAGACTCATTAGAAGCTTGATACACTTCATTGAGAACACACCAAGCGTTAAAGTGAGTATTTCATGAGCGAGCTCCTTTAAGAGAGACTGGGATGCTCTTTGCTTTCTTTATATGTCATCAAGCATGTGACAGATTGAGCTTTTATGGTTTACGTTGTGTCCCAGCTAGGTCTGATGTGAGAATTTGACGTTATTAGCATGTCTATGCTAGTAGGAAAAATCTAAGGCAGAATATTTGGACACAAAGTTTAAAATGTCAAAAAATCTGTCAACGTTTATTCTGAGGTTAGTTGTCATGATCTTCAGTCAGTGCTGGTTTTAGGGAGTGATGTATCACACACAACACATGCACATGTTGTTTTATATTTTGGGGTGAACTATGCCTTAAAGGGAAACCTCCTAATATCTGATGTTTAATATACAGATACAGGATGTGGAACTAAAGTTTGGATCAATAAGATTTTACTGTGTGTTTGTGAAGAATAACACTGAACACAGAAAAACACATGATCTATATCTCATAGACATTACAACACAGTGGCAGTGTTTATATGTAAAAAACTATTTGATCATTAATCTACAGAGACATGTGCATGAGCATAAGATAGAGAGAGTGACTCTGGATTATATAATAACAGAGCTGTCCAGTTCATTGAGAATTAAGAGCTGATCTTGAGGACATTAAATAAGAATCTGAGCGAACATGATCCATATAGCTTTAAAAAAGAACACATATGTCAGAGCTGTGGTTTAGTGGTCTGTTTAGTGTGTGCTGTAATATACAGAAGTAGACATTTTGGAATTTCCTTTCTTTACAGTCATCATTTCCTCCTACAGCTTTCAAGCGGCTGTGGTTTTACTTCATGACTGATGACATTCATTTCCACAAGCTGACATTGAAGAACAATACTTCACATGTAATAAGACATCTGTCTGGGTGATCTTTTACAGAAATAGATTATACCCTACCTGTCCTTGAATGACAAGCTATATGCAGTGCTGCTTGAAAGTTTGTGAACGCCTTGCGTATTTTCTAAATATCCAGATTCTGCAAGGGGTTCACAAACTTTCAAGCAGCACTGTATATACACTGTAGAAGTGAATTCTTCCACTTTCCTGCTTGTATTTCATCAGTGGCTAGAAATCAATTTGTGTTTACATAATATATGTCTGTGTACTGTGCATATTAATTTTGTATTTGTAAAAACAAACCCATACATGTATATATTTAAGAAAACTATGAAATATAAAAAATAATAAACATTCAAATATAATTTTAATTATTGGTAAATATAAATAAACACATCTAAATATTTCCTAATTGTATATAGGCCTACATGTATTTGTTTGTGTTCATATGCACAATTAACAGACATCTATTATGTAAACTCAAACTTTTATTCTAAATGTGTTTAATCACGATTAATCTTTTGACAGCCCTTGTTTACATTTACATTTACATTTGGCAGACGCTTTTATCCAAAGTGATTTACATTACATTGTACTATACATTTGTACATTTGGTATAGTAAGCAAGTGGGGGTTAGGTGTCTTGCTCAAGGGCATCTCAGACGTTACCCGCCAGCCCTGAGAATCAAACCAGCAACCTTCTGGTCATGAGTCCAACTCTCTAACCACTGGGTCACAACTGCCCCTAATGTTTTTAGTCTAAACATTAGTTTAGACTGATGTATACATGCTTGTAGAAAAGATATGCTTGGAAGTTTAAAAATTAAAGATTAAAATTCATCATTAAATATTAGTTTCTGTTAGATCTAATATATTTATATTTATGCATTTGGCAGACCAAATGCATACATTTTTTTATCCAAAGCGACTTACATTGCATTACACTATACATTTTGTTTCAAAGTATGTGCAATCTCTGAGATCAAACCCATGACATTGGCATTGCTAGCGCCATGCTGTAACCACTGAGCCACAGGAAAGCCTAATAACTACATTCTAAGAAGAAAAGGTTCAAACGTTTTGAGGTTCCTGGAGATTGCAACTGTGGGGGAACCTTAGAGGTTCATTTTGAACTGTTTTAAAAAGGTTCCAATTGGAACCCTCTCTTACAGGTGCATTAAGAAAACACCAAAGTTCCTTTTGGAACTCTCTTCATTTCAATATTAATATTATTGTATTGTTGTTAATATTAGTATTACACATTATACTATAACACCATTTCATAACATGAACTCAACACCATGATTCTTCATTAAATGTTTATTGCATACATGCACACATTCCACACAAAACACCACTATGAACTAACAGACTGAAAACAAAGGAATATTTGCAGGACAAAAATAACAATCAATTTCATTTACCAACTGATTGTGATATGCACATTATAAAAGCAAAATAATTACCCCAAAATAAAAACTGCACCTCACTAAACATTTTAATCTGCAATATATGATAATTTACTCATTGTCATATGTGACTCTCATGACTAATTTACTTAGTGGAGCACAAGAGAAATAAAAATAAATGTTGCTTTCTGACTATAGTGTTTTTTATGTAGGTGAATGGTGACTAGTCAGTAACATTCTTCCTAACATCAGGCATAAATGTTTTATATGGTAATTACAAATAGAAAAGATAGATAGATTAGTTAAATTATGATATTTAAGTAGTTTAAAAACATACTTTATAAAAAAAACATTAATAACATCTTGAGACAAAACAATCGCACTGATATATAGTATGTGACCCTGGACAACAAAACCTTAAGTTTCAATTTTTCAAAATTGAGATTGTTACAAGCTTTGATGTATGGTTTGTTAGAATATGATGATATTTGTCTGGGATACAACTATTTGAAAATCTGGATTCTGATATTGAGAAAATCGCCTTTAAAGTTGTCCAAATGAAGTCCTTAGCATAGCATATTACTCACAAAAATAACGTTTTGATATATTTACGGTAGGACATTTACAAAATATCTTCATGGACCATCTTTATTAATATCCTAATGATTTTTGACATAAAAATATCTATAATTTTGACCCATACAATGTATTTTGGGCTATTACTAGAAATGTTCCCATGCTACTTAAGGTTTTGTGATCCAGGGTCACATATTTTATGATATTGTTTTTGATCAAGACACTGTTACATTTAAATTAGTCTAGGACTAGACTTGTGACTTGTAAGTCCAGAGAGTAGGGAGACGTGTAATTTGAAATCACATCCAAAATGCCTCCAGTGAGCTTAGCGTGGATCTTACTTCGGTGAAATGTATAAACAAACTGTAAAGTATTTGACTGGAACGCGGTGAGGTCTGAAGTGGGACATTTCAACTCAACTGTGCCTTGAACGATGTCTCACGATTGTGCTTAATCTTGACATTACTTGACATGTCTCTGTCGAGCAAAATCATTACACTGGAAGTGTAAAAAAGAGCAAAATACACTGGAATCGTTACACTGGAAGTGTAAAAAAAAAGAGCAAAATACACTGGAAGTGTAAAAAAAAAGAGCAAAATACACTGGAATTGTTACACTGGAAGTGTAAAAAAAGAGCAAAATAGCTCACTGGAAGCATCTTAGATGTGACGTCAAATTACACGTCTGAATTCACAGGTCGTATGTTTGACTATGAGCGCTTTGATGTTATTTCCATGTGGTTTATGGGAAAAACATTTCAAGTTGTCTTAAAGCACTGGCACTTGAATATTAAGAAAGCATATGTGTATTTTATTTGAGATGTTTGAAATAAACGATTATTATAAAGATTGAAGATGCTTTTTATCTGAGTTCTGCATTGGGGAATGACATGTTTGTGTGTGTATTGTGTGAGATGGTGGTGTCCTACTCTCAAATTATTTGTGTATGTAGGCCTAATACATATTACAGCCTAATACAATACACATCAGTCTCATCACCTGAACTCTATACTCTTGTGTTTTCTTTGTTCCCTTGTCTAGTCTTAAATGTAATTCCTAGTGTGTATGGTTGTTCTCCCGTGTTGCTCTAGTGTTTAATTAAATATCCTTGTTCTTGGAAACTCGTTGTCATGTCTGCTCCAGCAACGTACACATACCTGTTACAGAAGACTAGACCGCCAAATATGGAATACTGGAGACCCTGCCTCATCCTACGTCCGCGGGTAAGCCGCGGATCGCCAGTGCCAGTGCCTCGTCGCTTCCCGGAACCGGCGCCCCGCAGAGAAGGTGATATGGAAGGCCGAAAGGGTCACCAGTTCCCGTTCTTTGTTGTCGACCTCATCAACCTCTCCATCCCCGAGCTCCCTGCTCCAGAGGGCGAACCCAAGCTCCCCATGGCGGTCCGGCTGTTCCTGCAGTCGGACCCACCTTTTAAAGGGGCCATAACAAGGGTTTCAGCCCAGACCTCCGAGCCTGACGAGCCAGCCCAGACCTCCAAGTCTTCAGAGTCAGCCTCCGCGCCTCCAGAGGGGTCTCCGGACCTTGCGCCACTGCCTGGAACGTCCCTGGCCTCCGAGCCTCCCAAGTCTCCGACCTCTGTGTCTCCCAAGTCTCCAGTCTCCATGCCTCCCAAGTCTCAGGCCCCTGCTCCCCTGGACTTTCCCCAAGAGAATTTTGGGGTGGGCAGTACGTAGTGGCTGGCCCTGTTCTGAGCTCCCAGATCCTCCATGGCCCCTGGACTTCTGAGCCGGGAGCTCTGTCCTGGAGGGGGGGAGTACTGTCACAGTCCTGTCCATCCCTGTCTGCCTCCTGTGTGTTCCCTTGCCTGTTTCTCCCGAGTTTCCCCATGGACTTCACTTTCCAGCATCCTCCATGCTCCTGCACCTGTTCCTCATCTCCTCGTTATCCTCACCTGCCTGTCATCAGTCTCATCACCTGGACTCTATATATACTCTTGTTTTTACTTTGTTCCCTTGTCTAGTCTTAAATGTAATTCCTAGTGTGTATGGTTGTTCTCCCGTGTTGCTCTAGTGTTTAATTAAATATCCTTGTTCTTGGAGACTCTCGTTGTTGTGTCTGCTCCAGCAACGTACACATACCCGTTACAGTATGTGTATGTTTTTATGAATGCAAAATTAATATGCACATTACACATACATATATTATGTAAACACAAACTTTTATTCTGAATGCGATTAATTGCGATTAATCGTTTGACAGCCCTAATTTTAATGAACGTAAAATATTAATAATATACAGCAACAACAGAAAATCCAGTCCATATTAGAAAAGCTTAAAAAATGAACCTCAGTAACAGGCCATTATCTAATATTAACCCTTTTGCCACAATAGAGGTTCTAAAACGAACTTCTAACAACATAGCAAATAGCAAAGGGATACTTATAGAACTTATAAGTTCAGCTTTGAACCTTTCTGATTATTACAAGTTCATATTTGAACTTTAAAGTTATTTTTCTAACTCCAAAGGTTCAATCTTTTCTAAGAGTGTACCAACAACAGAGAATTCAAAAGGGTTTAGAAACCAGTAACTTGATAATACTTTGAATAAGAAACTGGTGGTTAGTGTGGTAAATATTGATGAAGAAAGACCTTTCTCAGTTGAGTTGTGTTATAACGGGTGTCTTAAATACAGCACATGTCTGACTGATCATCTGTGATTAAAATTAGTTAAAAAGAGATTTTTGTTAAAGAGTGCTGAAAGTATGAATAAGCATATTTGCTAGTTAGTTGTTCATGATGTATATGTAAATACTGTAAGTTATCAGCCATTAATGAACCCCTTTACAAACCTATAACAAAAGGGAACTAATGTAAAGTGTTACCCAAAGTGTCTAGCAGTATACACATTTTAACCAGCAAACGGTGTATGTTCAGACTGTACCCAGTTCCCTTTAAGGCAAGTCAGTCGTCTCTTACCAGTCACACAAGTATAGCCTCAGTCTACTTCCATAATATCTGAAACCAGAATCAATTAAACTAATTCAGATTAATCAAGGAATGAACTCATTCTAGAGCAAACAAACAGGATATTGTTTTCTTCAACTGTGAGATCGAACTACAGACGTCATATTTAACGTTAGTTTTCGGTGTTGGGTACTATATGAACCATTCACAGTGGGATATTTCAGTTTACAGCATGTATCATCTGTAACACCAGCAGAACTGAGATTGATCAGTATGACTTTTGATAGAGATGAAAGTGTCGTATGGTGATGGGCTGCACAAAAAGTGCTGACTGGAAAGCAATTGCTTCAGATGTAAGTGATCCAACAGGGGTGGGTCGTAATTCAGTCATTTCACTGGTGGAGCGAGAGGTGTTCTTAGAAATTGCGTTTGTCTTGAGTGATGATATGCGGAATGTCACAGCCTTTAAAACTGTAGTGGTGGTACTTACACACTCAAACAGATACGGTTTTGGGTCGGGTCATGCAAATTCACTTTATATGTGTAAGTCTGCTGTGAGCGTCTTTAACTGCATTACTCACACATGCAGCTTTAACTCGCTGAGGTTGAGCATTTTAGCTTCATTACAGCAATCAATAACATGACCTACATGACACACTAATGGATCCGTAGAAGCCATCAGCAGCTTTGGGTCGTGGAATGGGCTGGGGGTTTGGGATTTGAGCTTCTTGTTGTAAGGTCAGAGGTTCAGAGGCTTACAGAGCAAGTGTCTACTTCAAATTCTAGTGTGTTTTTTTGAGGCAGATGTGTAGGTCTACTGTTTAATGTCACATAGGCAACATTTACACCTAAATGAATCTGATATGCTCAACAGCAACATTATTGAAGGTGATTTCTCTGAAACTGGTTGACCTACACAAAACCGACACCTCATTGTTATTCATAGGCCAGGCCAACATTCCCCAAAACTGGTCTGTTTTAACACATGGATGGATCAGATATGTAAATTTCTTTAGATGTTTATCCGAGCACCTCAGTAGGACACAGATGAGACATGACAGCAATCTCCAGTGGTATTGATTCTTAATTTTTCTGTTTGACGGTGTTTAAATACATGACTGCACTTACCCCCCAAATCAATACAGTTTAATATCAAGAGTGTGTTTTTCTTTTAGCTCTCCTTTACGCCACCATCTTTGGCAATGTAACCACCATCTTCCAGCAAATGTACGCCAATACCAACCGCTACCACGAGATGTTAAATAGTGTGAGAGACTTTCTGAAGCTCTACCAGGTTCCCAAGGGCCTCAGCGAGAGAGTCATGGACTATATTGTCTCCACGTGGTCCATGTCCAGAGGCATTGACACAGATAAGGTACCTGACAGATTCTTATAGGCCACAGGTTCCAGTCTTAATCCAGTGACTTTATCATCATCATTAGTTATTTTAAAGGTCACTTGTCCTCTGACATTACAATGTCAACATCTTTAACATCTCACATAAGGTTTTCAAAATTTTTAAATGAGTTACAAAGTATATCATCATTTTCTCTAAACATTTTCTTCTGCAGGTGTTGCAGATTTGTCCCAAGGATATGCGAGCGGACATCTGTGTCCATCTCAACAGGAAGGTGTTCAAGGAACATCCAGCTTTCCGACTTGCCAGTGACGGGTGCTTGCGAGCTCTTGCCATGGAGTTTCAGACCATCCACAGTGCTCCGGGCGACCTGATCTATCATGCAGGTGAAAGTGTGGACAGTCTCTGCTTTGTGGTGTCAGGCTCCTTAGAAGTCATTCAAGACGATGAAGTTGTTGCCATTTTGGGTAAGTGTACCAGAGGTAGTGATTTGAGTTGAGTTGATTTGAGTTGACGTTTATTTATTGTATATTTAAATAACTTCTCTTTACATTAAAAGCTTCAGCGTCTACTAATCCAAATCACTTTTTTTATTCTTTTTTATGTATATGCAGTTGTAACATTGTGCGTCAGATTTAAATGCATGAGTTGATTTCATGTTGTCCTTACATCACATTGTTAACCCGAACAGATTTGTTCTGAAGTGCATATTGAGTTTAAGTCATTCATGGTAAAGGCTGTTAGAAAATCAGATGGGATGTCTCCCCTCTCTTTTTCTCAGGGAAGGGTGATGTATTTGGGGACGTTTTCTGGAAGGAGGTTAATTTAGCTCAGGCCTGTGCCAATGTTCGTGCGCTGACTTACTGTGATCTTCACATCATCAAACGTGACGCCTTACAGAAGGTTCTGGAGTTCTACACCGCCTTCGCCGGACACTTCTCTCGAAACCTGGTGCTCACCTACAACCTGAGGAAAAGGGTGGGTAACAGACTATTAGATTGCTTTACATGAGAATAAAAACCTGTCTGTATAATACTGTGTTTATAAGGTGAGATGTGTTTAATTTCCAAGTAAGAGATGTCCCTATTTACAATAATATGTAAATATGTACAATAATCTTACCCTGGTTAGAAGTTCAAACTTATCCCTCAAATCTGTTGTCCCAGCGTCAAGAAGGATGTTGAGCCGACAACCACTATTATCACTATTAACTATTAATAGCTCCTGTATGACTATAGTATACTGTACAAATGATTTAACTTTATTTAGGTCCCAGATTAAAATGATTATTTTACTGCCAATTCTAATATATGACCATAAACTGCCCATCATACTATAGTGATAATGTAGTTTACTTTTTCCAAAGTGACTTACAGTGTATTCAAGATATACATTTATCATCAGTATCTGTGCTCCCTGCCGACACAATTAACTACGAATTGAGCTACAGGAACACTTTTATTAAGAGTACTGTACAACTCACTAGCACACCGCAAAGCATAACAGGGCAGTCAGGGGCAGTCGTTGCCCACTAGTTACAGAGTCGGACTTGTGACCAGAAGGTCGCCGGTTCGATTCTCTTGAGCAAGGCACCTTACCCCCACTTGCTCCCCGGGTGCTGCAGTGTATGTGTGTTCACGACTTGGCAGTGTGCGTGTTTACTACTCACGGATGGGTTAAATGCAGAAGTCACATTTCGTGTATGGGTCACCATATCTGACAAATAGGTCACTTTCACATGTGAAATTCAGCAAAATCTACATTTCACCATCATCTACGTTGCATCTGTGGGGGCGCGGCTGGTGCCGAACTGGATCCAGTTTCATTTAAATTCATGTCTCATTTCACGCTGTAAGCACTTTTTACAGCACAGCGATTTTAAAGCCAACTGAGGTGGAAGATCTATGAGTTCAACAAATCTCTCACAAACACACACATCTCACAAACATACACACCAGAGAGACCATTACTCATATAGTAAATATATGGCTCTGAATTCTGAACACTCTAAAACATCTAAAGCTGACTAAATGACAACCATAGGCAATAGATTAGAATCTGTAACATATGTGGGCTTTCATGTGTGTTATTGAGTTAAAGCATACATTACATTATTCTGCATCTATCTGTCAGTCTAAAGTCTTTCTGAGAGTTGTTCATATTTAACAGTCATTCATGACTGAATATAACAATACTTGTTATTGATCAAAAAGGTGATGCAGGAGGATTGGTGTAGTCTGACACTATAGGTGTGATATATAAACATAAACATAAAAGTAAAAGCTGTGTTTGTTCAGTTGTATAAGCAGCTCTGAGTCTCTAATCAGATCCAGCTTATTTAACTAATGCTGAAATCTAAAGTGTCCGGACTGGCAGAGGGAAAGATTACATCGCTCCGATCACAGCCAACCATCTTATTTCATAACGGTCAGAAAATGGCCATGTAGAGCTCAGTTACAGCAACACAAAGTCACACTGACCTCAGAAGAGCAGAATGAAAATAGAAACCTAATACAGAAGTATCTCCATCATCAATCCTCTTTCCCCCCCTCTCTCTCTCTCTCTCTCTCTCTCTCTCTCTCTCTCTCTCTCTCTCTCTCTCTCTGTCTAAGGAGCACAGCATAAAACTACAGTCGAGCCCCTAGTGCATTGCATGGGTTGTGAAACAATCACAGCTGACAATTACAAATGACGTTTCTCGGTCAAGATAACACAGAGGAGCATTGTTCATTTACATCTACTAATGATACTGTAACAGTACAAAGCAGGTTGAGTTCAGTGAAGTAACACTTCAACAACACTGTAGCAAGCACAATATCCAAAACTTATTTTTGACCTTTCTGTGGTAATCTGTCGGTGTTTTAAAGGGAAAAAACTGTCCCAGACTTGAAATCCTCTCAAAAAGCTCACACTGCTCTTTTCTATACAATGAAAGCATATAGTGATCATAAAATATAGAACCTCAGAAAACCAGATTTTAAACTTCTAAGTTTGAAAAGTGATACAATAGCTGTATGTGTTATGCGGCATTAGAGCTGAGCCCTCAAAATCTTCTAATGCATAAAATTATTTTAACAAAAAATATTTACAAAAGCACCAAATCATCGGAGGAGTGTCTTGTTTTGTTTGTGTTATATTTGAAAGGCCAAACACTGTCGAATCACATTCAAACATGGGGAAAGTATTCGTTCCCCTGTTTGTCCACAAAACCTGCTGAATAAGGTTATGAGCCAGGGATAAAGGTACAGGACAGGGAACTGAGAAATATTCACATTTATTTAATCAGCAGATGTAGCGAATGAGAGATCATTTAAAATAAGAGCAGTCTACAAAGCAATGTTTCCATAGAACCATGAGTCCATGAAACAACATAGTTTTAATGCATTCCTGTCTAAGAAACTATATTTTTTATTTGCATTTTTCTATATGAATTGCAAATAGGGATTGTGCAATAATACAATAACAATAAATAAACAATATATGTCCTCGTCACTGTCACATGCAGTGTAACAGATGAACACGACGCAGATGTATGTTCCAAAAGATTAGTGTTTAATAGAATAGAAACACAACACACAACATTAATCCAGGACAAAAGAACTCCCATTCTGAAATGGAAAACACAACATGAGTTTCCCTCATTTCAGGGTTAACATACTCTGAGTTTTAACTAAACCTCCTTTCTGAAAAGGGCCCCTGAATACGAAATCAATCAGAAACCATGGAAACAAACGAGGGAAAACTGAACCAATAATGACATACGAAAACAATGAAAGAATAAAACAGATATACTGTACATGTTACAGTCACCTGCACATGCAAAAAAAGTATTAGTGTTAATCTATTGAGTGTCTTTTAATGTACCACTGAAAGTGGTGTTGTGAAGTGTACTGCATATTTTGATGTGTCATCCAGCAACATAAAACAATTTCCTACTGTGCACAGTATACATAGGGCATTACATAGTACGAATAGTGTTAGTAGCCTAGTCTCTGCTAAACAAAATGATTCATTTTAAAATTTTATTGGTAGACTTAAACTTTTAATAATAAAAAACAGATCTGCAGGTAAAAAAAATGTGTAAAATGTGATTAAAAGCTGCTGAAATGGTATTCTGATTTGAGAGAGTAAATGATCTTTTGGACATATGGTAACCTCTTCCTGAAATTAGAAGGCAGTTTTGAAATCCATTGACCATATTGATCATTAGCCTTTTTCACTGGAGCGAATATATTAAGATGGAGGCGTGTGTACAGTCAGATTTATTACAAGACTAATTATTCCTTTACATTATCTTTAAAAGTGTCAAATCACTAATCACCTTAAAGTTCACTCAAAAATGACTATTGGCATTATTTACTCTTTATTCTTATGACTTATTTTCATTTTCAACACATTTGGTTAGTCAATAAATAGACGGGTGACCAGAGGCTGTCAAACTCTTAGAAACACAACATAAATATGACTTGTACACTACATTCCAGTCCTTCAAATCCATATGAGATCTTTGGTCTGTACTTCCTAAAAATTATTTATAGGTTATTATACACTGTCCGCCCCCAAAAAAGTCACACACTCTAATATTTTGTTGGACCGCCTTTAGCTTAGATTACGGCACGCATTCACAGTGGCATCGTTACAGTAAGCTTCTGCAATGTCATAACATTTATTCCCGTCCAAAGTAATTAATTTTTCACCAAGATCTTCTATTGTTGAAGGTAGGCACTAGGCATCATAGGTGCATCACTTCATCCGCCTCTCTTCTTACCCTGATGTGCCCATCACTCTGGAACAGGGTAAATCTGGACTCATCAACCACAAGACCTTCTTCCATTGCTCCAAAGTCCAATCTTTATGCTCCCTAACATATTGAAGCCTCACTGATAAGTGGTTTTCTTAAGGCTACACAGCTGTTTAATCCCAATCCCTTGAGTTCCCTTTGCATTGTGCGTGTGGAAATGCTCTTACTTTCACTATTAAACATAGCCGTGAGTTCTACTGTTGGTTTTTTTACGATTTGATTCGACCAAACGTGTAAGTGATCGCCGATCACGATCATTCAAGATTCTTTTCCGACCACATTTCTTCCTCGAAGATGATGGTTCCAGTTCCTTCCAGTTTTCAATCCTTCCAGTTTTTTATAATGCAATCCTTCCAGTTTTTTATAATGCGCTGTACAGTTCTTAACCTAATTTTAGTAGTTTGAGCAATCTCCTTAGATGTTTTGTTTGCTTGATGCATGCCAATAATTTGACCCTTCTGAAACAGATTAACAGCTTTTCCACAACCACAGGATGTATCTTCCGACATGGTTGTTTAAGAAATGAGAAGCTACTCACTACATCAGTTAGGGTTAAATAACTTGTCGCCAGCTGAAACATAATCATCCATGCAGTACATTTACATTTACATTTATTCATTTGGCAGAAATTATACAATGGGAGACTCTTTCCTATTTTTATTTTTAGTGTATAAGTAGTCTATTATGATGTATATTTATGTTTTAAAGGTTAAACACCTTCTAGCTGGGGTTAAAAATGAGTTTTGTGCCGTTACAGTAACATCATGCAATACAAACTGAACTACAAGAATTCATGATAATCATGCATTAAGACAAAGGTTTCTGTGGCATCTCCCTCTGAATCAGTGATGACAGAATTTATATTTTTGTGTTCATTTTCACTGAAAGTTTAAACGTCATATTGATTTATGAAATGTTGTAAAATGCTATAAAATGATTTTATAGTGAAAATTATATTGTATAATGGGATAGGTCATTTGAGTACATTTCACTTGTTTTTAGTGGGTTGTACCCTACACAGCCAATATGCCATAAACCTCTCGAACCTCCCAAACTCATTGTGTTTAGCTTTGACACAGCAGAAAAAACGAATATTTACTCCTCCAGTCCATGAATCTGTGGAAAAAAATGAATGAATACATATTTAATAATTATAATTAATTAATAATAATCAATGTTTTACATTTACGCATTTGGCAGATGCTTTTATCCGAAGTGACTTACATTGCATTATACTATACATTTGTTTTTGAGTATTCGAGTATTCGTCACTAAATTAATAAATATAACTATATAACTCACATTACATATGAAACAATGAATAAATAAATACTTAAATGGGAAGAAGAAATGTATTTTGATGTGTGTGACATTGTTGTCAAGGCAACAACAGCCACTTCCGTTTCCTGTCCCAGTGCGTGCATATTGTTTTGCTACACACTAAAATGTATATACTTTTCCATAACAAAAACAGTACATACTTTTATTGCATAGTATACGTAGCTGAATTGGGACGCAGCATCAGTGTCCTGTAGAGTTTAGCTTCAACCCCAAACCATATCTAAATTAGCTCATCAAGGTCTTACTAACAAGGCAGGTTGGCAAGTTGGAGTTAAACCCTGCAGGACACTGGCCCTGACCCAGGATAGAGTTTGGACACCCCTGCTTTAAATGTATGAGTCACCCAAAATGACAATTCTATTATTTATTTTCTCACAATTTTTGTCATTCTTGTAAATAAAAGTTTAACTAAAAATTTCCCACTGCTGTATTACAATGAAAGAATATGCAACTATACAATTACATGAACTATGTTCCCCATCTTTTAGAGCCAAATGTTGATGATGTACTTTTCTGTTTGAATTATATAGATTGTCTTTCGTAAAATAAGTGATGTCAAACGCAGGAGGAGGAGGAGATGTTGCGGAGGAAGAACGAAGCTCCACTGAATCTTCCCCCAGACCATCCTGTGCGACGTCTCTTCCAGCGATTCCGTCAACAGAGAGAAGCCCGGCTGGCTGCAGAGCGAGCAAGTCAAGGAGAACAGGATGTTGAGAGAGGCCCAGTTCATGTACATCAGACTGAGATGCACGAGATCAGTGCACCAACTAGCATTGTCACAGTTACTGAAAGTACAGCTACACCAGCCGCCTCATCATCATCTAGAACATTGTGCCGAGCCAAACTTCAAACTTCTATGGCCCCTAATAGAAACTGTAGCGGAAGTAAGCCCCTCGAACCAGCTAACAATAAAGGCTGGGGTCGGTTTAAAGAAGCTACAGTCAAGTCTGATCTCTCTTGGTCACCGGTGACCAAAGCAGAGTCCCTGGAGACACTCCCAGATAGGACTAAATCACAAGAAGAACTGTCTCTCAAAAAGATTAACTCGTGCGACAGTGGCATTACCAAGAGTGACCTGAGACTCGACAGCATGGGTGATGGTACTGCTCGAACCCCTCAGGATCGAAGCCCCATGCAACATGATGGGCGCCAAGCCTTCTGCCCGATTCCAGAGCACAGTCTTAAGGCCTGCTTCACAGAAATCAAGCAGGAACTGCGAGGTGATATTCACTCTCTGAGCAGCAGAATGTCAGTGCTTGAAAACCAGCTTGCAGACATACTCAGACTTCTTAAAGCAAGAAAGTGCTCAGAGTCTTCCCATTTGTATGACATATCAAGACCTAAATCGCCAGACTCAGAAAAAGATGACAACACGTTCTCCTAATAATGGTGTTTGTTGTCTCATGTTAATGGTGTACTGCAGGGAACCGTGTTAGGTCCTTTTATAGTGAAAGCTGTCAACACGTTACTTCACTAGCAAGAATTTAATAATTCTATGATTTTTTACTTACATTTTTTAATATATCACTATGATGAAATCAACTGTGAACATCTTGTATGGCTCCATTTTTGTACTGCTATCAAGTGAACATATATTTGTTTCTGTGAAATGTACAACTGTCACCAGTCTCTTCCTGGTTTTCACTATCAAACCATTTATCAGAGTATGATGTCAAAACAAAATTGTGTATAGTGAATTGAACTGAGAAACAGAATTTATTTAATTTATTAGTAATTGAATAAACATGGAAAATGCTTATTATCATAGAAGAATCTGTATGGAGAGATTAGAACAGCCACTTTTGGAATTTAAAATTAAAACTGTGCAATGCTTCATAAAAATGTATGTATCTATTACATGTTTGAGCATACACTGCTATTGACACACGAATTAGTTTCATACTTCACATACATGATGTAAAAAAAACTATTCTATGTTTTTGCATTTTCAGCTGTGCACAAATGTTCATGTACTGTGGAATTATCAATAGAAAGTCATGAACACGTCTGGTTAAATTTTTTTTAACTTAAAATAAATAAATAATTTTTATATTTTATGTTCTATGTTCGGTTCTCCATAAAAAGAGTCACATATAAGCACAAGAGTTTATTCAAATGTTTATATTAAAACATTTTATACTTTGGAATCATATGAACATTTTGTTTTCAATAAACAGATTAATCGGTTGTTAAATACACAGATAGTTACAAGCTGGGTGGGTGTATTTAACAGCACTTTACAAATTTATGTTGAAAACTTATAGAAAGTTATTGAAGGACTTGGTTAAAATGTTCTCTGAGTTAGCAGGTTAGTTTGGATATCATTGTTCTGACTCATTGAAATGAAAGGGGTGTGTTTTTGCTGACTCTGTAATCTGCTCAGAGCAGCAGATCCCGTCTGATCCTTTGAGAGTTCTCAAACACATATATGATTAAACACCTGTGTCATTGTATCTCAACATCTCAAGCTCTTACAGCTTCTTCCACTCAATTCCTTAAAACAGTAGATTAACATGAAGCCCAGTCAATATTCATTACACAAGCAAAAACACTTGATGTACACTCTCCATGTTTTACTGTACATTAGTAACTGTAAATTACAAATAATCTGTCTTTAATATCTTCAACCTCTGAGGAACATTTACCACACAGCTGACAAAATCTGAAACGTTCAAATTTTTTCAAGAATATAAAGTAATGAGACATACAGTATGTGAATCAAGATCGGTCTTTGTAGACATGACAGTAAAGACTGAAAGAAATAACTTTCCAATTTTACCACAATGACTTGCATTTGAACTCAAAAAAAGGGAAAGACTTCAAAATCAATCCATAATATATTTTTGTTTTCATTTTCACTTCTGTTTCATATCTTCATATGCCGCTCTGATCTGTATTTGTAACGGGAAGTATTGTTACTGCAAACTGAGAAATTATCAAAAGCAGAAAGTAGTCAGTATAGTTCCTATAAACTTTCCTTTTCGGTTGATGTATTTTGGGAAAATCTTTGGGAAATTAAATTTAGGTTTAATTTCAATAGAGTTAAACATTGCTAACAAAGAGTAGGAGTACTAGAATCATAATGGGAGCTAAAATATTAAATAAGCAAAAATCATAGATATGAGGGATATGTGTAACTGAAATGATACCACTTGATGTTGTTGTTGATTACTGCAGGGTGATTGTCAAAAAACAGGAAATAAATGTCATGAAATAAATACTCCAGAATTATTATTCATTAAGTATCACTTTACAGATGACAGACAGTTGCATAAATTAAAAACACAAATGTTTTTTCAATTTGATCAGTCATGTTTAATATTATGAATCATTCTTTTATTGTGCGTATGGTGTGATACGGTGAGGGTTGAGTGTCTTTTGCAGTCTTTACTCTTTAAAGGAGAGAATCCCTGAGTGATTTCTCCCGATATTCTCTCAGCGTGACTCCTGCAGTCTCCTCCTGTTCTCTGTTGATCTGCAATGCAGTGTCAGGCTTTCCCAGCACATGGGCATCCTCTGCAGTATGAGTGCTCTTTCCTCCCGCCGGCTCATATAAAAACAGCCCTGTACTGCCCCTCGCAGGACACCAAACCTGTCATCATGCATGTCACATTATGTTTAATGAATATGGTGAAGCCTATTTATGGTGTTCGCAATTATTACTTTTATTTATTTTATGACCATTAACCACACTCTAATTCGACAAGATCACATTTGTTTATAATGTGAACATATTCATATGGTTTGGCTTAATCATATAATATTTATAACTTTATAAATATTAATATTCATATTTATAAATATTTATAAATAACTTTATAACTTTCTTTATTTGTTTATTTGTTTTTAGAATGTAAAGTGTTGGGTTGGGTTTAAAAGGTGGCCCCATATGTGAATGCAACTACCTTTGAAAATCTGCTCATCTTTTTATGTTCAACTTAACATTTGCAAAAATTGCCTTTAAGGCACTTTGGCATTCTAAAAGGAAACATTATTGAAAAACTATCATTTTAAGATTTAATTTATTGTTTAAGTTAGATGACACAGATCAGGATTGTATTTGTTCAATGTTTTTCATGTCTCATAATTGGATTAGTCTTGTTTAAACAGTATAAAACAGTGTGTACACTTATCCAAACATTTTGTACATTGTATAACAGCATCCCACAGCACTTGAGTATACTCAATACAGTTTTGGTTGAGGTGATGCGGGTGTTTTAGTAGTTTGGCTGACCTCCCTCTGCACTCTCACTGTGTTTTATATCAGTAATATACTGGATGTCATAGTAACAGTTGCAGCGAGCGCTCTGATTGGTGGAGAGGCCGGGATCATACGTTGTTGCTCACTGACAGAAGTGCTGAGTGGACCCTCCTGTTAAACCCCCCCTTTGCCCCATGGAGTTGATGCACTTCCCATTGTCCCACAGATTTGTTTTTTTTTCCATCCTGGTTGAACTTTCTAGTGTGACACTAATAAGTGCATTAGCATCATATATGTGGCTGAGGAGGGCGTATGGGGCATAGCCTAACAAATGTGTGGAGTCAATTGGTAAGAAACACTGTTTTCTGTTTTACATGAGATTTACAGTTAATTATTTTCTAAGATAAGATGCTGTTGACCATGGTGGAGCTTATTTTGAAATTATTCTGTATGTATTGTCATTATATTGAGTCTAGTTGTTTATGGTTTGGTGGAGATTTTTGTCAAGTCATGATCTGTAGTCCTTTATACATTTGAAATATTTTTCAAGACTACTATAAGTTTGATGATTTTTGTTTGGATGCTTGTCTGTTAACATAACTAAACTGTGAATGTAGGTTTGACATCCTCATTCCTGGTGAATATTTTCCTAGAAGAATTCTGGTACTTTTTGTTAGTTGGAAATGTCTTCAGATCTTCAGTGTAGAAGTGATTCAAAGCAAATGAAAAAGTCATACTAGAAATAACTTGTGTGTGATGGTATGAAAACCTAATTTTAAAAAGTGACATGTCAAATGTTAACGCACGTGTGTGTGTATGATATTTGTAAAGACGTTTAGATTGAAGATCTCTCACGCTGTGGCATCGGTTTTACACACCCTGACAAGCTGCTGCTTTGGTGTAAGAGGAGCGTTGGTATTAACATAAAAGACAAACATCCTTAAGATGAACATCATTTAAGTTCATTAATTACAAATGGATGGAAAAAAGAGAGAAAACTAAGGGTTCAAAACAAACATTGTTGCTTTGGCCACATTTAGCATGGAGCCCCACTGAAGGACACAACAATGCTTTCAGGCTGGCTGGAGCTGCTCTAAACATTACTAGATCTCTCTCTGTTTGCTCATGCTCATCCAGCAAAAGTTGAAACAATTGAAGTTTTATATTTTCCATTGAGCTCAGCAGCCAGACCCGCGAGAGGTGTGTATGAAAGCTCAGGGCGGTTCATCTGTGAGAACACTGCTCTTCAGAAAAATGAAACTGTTACAGTGTTTCTTTAGTGAGACGTGTTTGAGTTCATGTTCTCAGCATCTTCTGTGGAAAGTTCTGTGTAGCTGCACTACAATTGCTTGCAAAGATTTGTTTCAGAGATAACTGAAAACGTGAAACCAAATTATCCAAAATATATACACTGCAGCAGTTGTAGTGGATCATTCAGTGATGTGTGGATCTCTAGCATGTGACTTGATGAACTGTGTGATGTTAGTAAAAATTCTCTTTTATGGCATCTATTAATGCATATTATCTTGAGTACGGTTGTGTAACAAACTGTGTAACAAACTTGTGTAACACTTATTTTTAATAAGGTGTCCTGGACCTCATGTTATTAAATTAGGCATTTTCACACCAAGCATGCAAACATTCTGAAAATGACCTGTTTCAGTCTGTTGTAAAATGGTAGAACAAAAAATGAAACACTGTAAAATGTTGTCCCTTTTCTCAAATACTACAAACTAAACCATCTGGAAAAAATCAGTTCTGTACAGTATCTCAGAAAACTAAGCTAAAATATAGGAAACATTGTTCACAAATGTATTAACATCAGAATTTGTTGTGATAAAGTTAATCATTTGTTTGTCTCCGTAATATAAGAGTAAATACTTTTTGGTTGGACACAAATATTGATCAAATGTAAAGCTTAGGGTCAGGTCTCTTCTGACACATTACAGCTGCTCTCAGTAATGTTGATTAAAAGTTTATAATGAGCTTATTTGTAGAGATTTAATACATTTACATTTATTTAAGACTCTTTTTTAGTTCTGGCATAATGTAACAGTGCTGCTGTAACTTCAAATTGCTGCCATAGATAAAAGAAGGGTTAGGTAGTGTAAGTTTGGTATTAAAGTTTATCATTAAATGGTTTTGTGAATACTGTATAGTATTAATCTAGTGACAAGCAGTCCATCTTTGTGCTTGGTGATGATGGAAATTGCCGAAGTTGGGATGGTCAGTCAATCCGCAGGCTCTCATTTGTGCCATAATAATTTGCTGTGGGAAAATTAATCATGGTGTAACCACAAATAAAACAAACAAACAAAAAACATGGTTACTATAGTTTCTTTTCTACAGCACGTTTTAATGTGTTCCAGGTTTCCCAAGGGGACGCTACTGAGAAGCTGGCTGACCAAGTCCCGACCGAGACTTCTGCTGCTCATCGCCGGCTTGAAGAGACCTCAGGTGACGCTCATGCGCAGGAAAAGGATGAAACGCACAAAAGTAGCAAAGGCCACGTAAGCGGTAAATATGGTTGTTGTTGCATGTCAGAGTGATCTCACTTTCATTGTGCAATACAAACTGAATGTGAAGATGAAGTTCAGAAAGTAACAACACAAAATGTAGGACATTAAAGTGGTTTATATATGAAAATTCACCCTGGTTTTGTTGTAGCAAATGTGTATTAACTAGTTTTGTTATGGGTGGATATATGCATGTATAACCACAGATTTACTACAATTACTAAGTAGTGACTGTAAAAAAACTGTCGAAAAACCATGTTAAATTTATGGTTACTTGATTTTAATCACTGGAAGTTAGAAGCAATGTTCCCCTCGCTACATGCTAAATACAAGGGTTTTAGACAAATAATATGGCGAATTGCTAAGTCAAAACCTACACTGTCCAGTTCACAGCATGATTCATGTGATTCTTGATTGTTTTTAAAGGAAGTTTTGAGTGGATAATCTTCTTGAAAATATATCTTCTTCCCAATAACAAGCCACACATCACTAAAGAAATAAAGAAAGCATTAAAGAAGCAAGCGTTTAAGGAGAAGGATTGGAATGAGAATGATACAGAAAGAGCTTACTGTATGTTGAGACGTGTTAGGAGAGACATATTGAGACTTTGGAGTCTTATTTCTACTTCATCAAAAAAGTTAAAAAATATATTTTATTAAATATGATTAAAAAGTGAATGATTAAAATCATTTCTTTTTTTAACTAATAGACTGCAGCAGGTTAAGGTTAAGAGTACAGAAGATGCTAGAAGGTGAAGCAAAGGTGTTCCACAGGAATGTGCAGCTCTCCTGGGGACTCCATGTAGATATCATACAGTATTATTTTTTGTGTGCAGCAGAAGTTAAATTATTACAAGGACTGAGAGTTATGGGGTTAAACGTAATATAATGATTTTACCAAGCTGTAAATTGGACATATAATACATTATGGAAATATGGTATGGTTTGGTTTGGCAATATTACAGTTTGTCTAAAACTTGTGTGCCTGTGTGTTGGTGCAATCATTTTAACCTAAACTATTGCATCAAATTATAAGTTGTGGAGCACAAAACTAGACTGAAAAAAATCTGTTGGAGTAACATAAAAATGTATGTACATAATGAATGTGTTTACTCAGCATAATTGATATTTGTTAAAGCAACATGATTTTATAAGTAAGTTTTGTTTAAATTTAAAGTTCTCAACTTAAATACTTTTAGTTAATGTGACATCATTTTTCATTTGTATTTTCCAAGAATATATTAAGTTAACAGATCTCAACAGAACTCTATTACAAATATTTTTTATTTATGTCACAGAAAAGTCACAAAATATATGTGTTATATATCAAATGAAAAACTTTTACTGTATATTTAACGGATCTAACGCTTTACAGTAACATAACAGAATAATTGTCAAATTATTGTGAAATTGTCAAATTTTAGAGGTTGTCTGCTAAATGAGTGTGAGAATGTGGGTAGGTTTAAGTTTATTTATTTATTTTCGTTTTATGTATGTTTATGTGACCTCAAAAGTCCAAAACCCCACTGGGGACATTAAAGTGTACTGAATTGACTTCACATTGTGCACTACATTTTTCTATTCTTTTAAAAAGAAAACCCGACATTCAAAAGGATCTAAAACTATAAATGTGATATAAAAAATGTATAATTACTAATGTGCAAAGTCTCTCCTACCTTTTTCATTAGTGCACCCTAAATCTACATATAAACTCAAAATTTCCACCCAAGACAAGAAAAATCCCCAGCAAAATCTTACATGCGTCTTTTTGTGTTGCAGAACCTGCAGTCGCATGCCGCATTTCACCTGAGTGTCTGACAGAGAGAGAAACACCACCTGCTGCTAAGATGGACACAGATCCAGAAACAGAGAAATCACGTTCTCCATCTCTGCCAAACCTACGAACTAAAGTCCAACATAAAACCAGAAGGGTTTCTGAATTCATTGTGAAAATGAGAGATCTTCCAGAAAGATCCAGACCCCCCACTGACTCGCATTTCTTCATCTTTCTCTCAGCGCTTTACTACAGTACACTGTGTGTGACGGGACATTATTGCTTTCTCCTTTTCATTGCCTTTGGTTGACAGTGCTGCTTTCTTCTGTGTTATCTGCTCAGATTCCAAATGATGTGTGAGTGGAATAAAAAGAATAAAGAGAAAAAAGACAGTATGTATAAACGTCATAACTAGTAAATCAGTGGCTTTTCATGCTGTAGAGATGGTTTGACCGTCAGCTGTCCCAGTAGCCCGTGTAAGTCCTGATGAATAATAAAACCATCTCAATACCAAATGAGAAAATACATTAAACAAAATCATCTACTTTATATATAATAATATATCATTTTGTTGGATTAGGATTTTTAAAATCTTATGCATGCTTATGAAATTTGTTTATGTTCTTGACAGCTGACAAAACCTCCAGACACAAGCACAATGCATCACACAATATAAGCTTGCACAACAGATTTTTTCTTTGAACACTTTCGTCTCGTGTTCATATTGTCTTGTGTTCATCTTTAGCTTTTGTCAGAAACATAGATTTGTTTGAATCACCACATTTATTTTAAGTTTTATTTTTTTTTAATAAACAAGGTAACATTTATATTAATTGTATTATTTGCCTTTTATAATTTATACAAAGTAACATCACAGTAATGTCATTTTTTTTTTTAGAAAAAAAAAAAAACTTTCCTATTATTTCCAGTTAATAATTTTACTTCCCCAATATATACAAATATTCGAGTTATGTATGGAGATCAAACTGCAATTTACAATTTACTGAAAAACTGAGCTAAATTATTCATTTAATATAAAGTATTGGGCCATTGACAGTATATATCTTTGCACCACAGAACAGATGTAAACTCCTGCGGATGATACATGTGAATATATCTAATTTATCTTTGCATTTATGAAATTTTCATGAAGTATTTACAGTACATCCCCTTCCTCACAAACCTGTTACATCACACTGTTTCTCTTCAGTCATTGGGTAGAAATCTGCTTGAACAACTCACTAAAGCAGAAAGTCAATGACTTTTAGATTCTGCCATTATTAAACATGACTGAGTTCCTTTCAAGCATTAAATATAAAACTCATTACTGAAGATGTGTCCTGTGGGATAGGAAAGTAAACATGAGCAGGTTTAACATAATGTGACACACATGTTTCATTTTCCTGGTTCAAGAGAAAGACGGTTTGTTTAGCTGCTGGTTGTTTGGTTATTTTGCAGTAAATTTATCTTGAATGGCTTTATATCTGTTGAGTTCTTGCTGAGAAACGGATGGCTGAAGGCCTGTGAAAGCCTGTCTGAAGTCTTGAGAACACAAAGTGAGAGCACTGCTCTCTGAATCCACACCTGAGAGAGAGAAAGAGACATTCAAGAATGATGGATCATACAAAATATAGTCTATTTGTAAATATGCAATCTTGTGGTAATCTTAAATACTCAAACAAATAAATAAAACTCAATATTACACATCCAGCCCTACATCAAATGTTTTCTGAGAATCACTTTTGTTGCTTTTTATTTTGATGAAAAGAAACTGACCTTCATTGATCCGCAAGATCTTCCTCTTGATGGCGTACATCATGGCGTCCGAGCACAGGGCATAGAGATCGGCTCCGGTCAGCTGTGGCGGACAGCAGTCCACCACCTCTGACAGACACACGCTGGGATCCATTTTAAACCTGCAACCACATCAGAGTCATGACCAATAACACAGCGAACCAGAAACAAAGCCAAACACACTTCAAGATGGACAGACGTACTTGCGTAATATGGCTTTAAGAACCTGCAGCTGTGACTCCTTGTCTTCATTAATTCCAACATACACTAATTTATCAAACCTGTGAAGCAAAAAAAATACAAATGCAGATGTTTTATTGAGGCAATATGAAAACCCACAGATTTGGCAGTATCTGAGGTCACCTGCCAGGCCTGAGAAGTGATTGGTCCAGCAGGTCTGGACGATTAGTGGCTCCGATCACAAACACGTCTCCAGATGAATGAAGACCATCGAGCTCTGCTAACAGCTGTGACACCACCCTAATAATACATGTGAACAAATGTTCTCAAGATTAGATTATCAAGGTTATAATATTGGATTAAATAAAATGTTTTGTGTTGACTGACCGGTCCATGACTCCTCCAGAATCTCCAGTGTGTCCTCTGTTGGGAGCTAAAGAGTCCAGCTCATCAAAGAAAATGATACAGGGAGCAGCACTTCTGGCCTTACTGAACACTGACAGACACAAGAGATGAGAGAAACATTATTGTGAAGAGGAAACCATTTAACTCAACTAAACCCAAATCCCCTAAACACTCTTACCTTCTCGAATGTTCTCTTCACTCTGACCCACATACATGTTGATGAGTTCAGGTCCTTTCACACTGAAAACACACACATTACTACTGAGCTGATCTCTGAATTCTCTGACCATACGTGTGTCAGTCAGATACAACAGATGAGGATTTAGCAAAAGATCAATGATCTATTGTAGTTAGTCTGAAGGTCTTTCCAAAGTCAGGTTTCAACCTCTAGTGTGTCTATTTTCACTATAAAACAGTGAAAGAGCTACCTGAGGAAGGTCATTGAACACTCGGTGGCTACGGCTTTAGCCAGCAGAGTTTTTCCAGTGCCGGGTGGGCCGTAAAGCAGCAGACCCGAGCGTCGCAGACCCAGCGACAGCAGCTCTGGATGATCCAGAGGAAGCTGAATCGTGTCCAGAATTTCCTTCTTAACCTGCTGCAGTCCACCAACATCTTGCCACCTGACCAATGGGATCTGAGACAAAGGAGAACACAGAAACCGACCTTACAGGCTTACACACAAGCACAAAAAGTAATAAAAATCACAAACTGTAACTTTCACAACCGAGGCAACACACTTTCAGATTTGACGATGCAAATGTAATGAACGCAAGGTTTTGCTGTCTGAGGTGGGAGCTAGAAAAGGTGTGCTGTGTCCATAGGTGTTACAGACACATGAAAATGGTAAATATGTTTGGTTATTTTTTATAAAACAGTAAATGAACGAACGTATGCTGTTGTAGTCGAATATGCAACTATAAAATACATTTTCACATAGAGAGGAAGCATGTCACTGTACTTTTGGAGCTCCTATGGCCTGTGAATGTGCGTCCTGTAGAGTTTCCAGAGCTGTACTGAAATCCTCAGCCAGGACCTTCACCCCAGACACACACAGATCCAATTCATCCTGTTCACTTGCCCCATCCGAAAAACTACACCCAAAGACATCACATCAGCCTATGAGTCACACCAGAGTCTCAAATCATTCTTACAGTGACACTTACAATGTCTTCAGAAGTCTTCTGTGAGCGGCTTTCCCTGCGCTGTTAAGAAGTACGCAGATATCTCCTAAAACAAAGCCCTTAAGAAACAAAACAAACATTACCTGTATGCAATACTCGGTATGTGAAGATGTGATGGATAATCTGTCTCACAGCTGTCTGTTTGGCTATCTTAGTAAGATTGACGTCTTTTCCCATCGGCAGGTCCTCACTGAGGCTGGACAGCATCATCCTCCGCTGGTCCTCTGTAAGATTGTCGACAGTCATCTGATGTACGAATGCTGTCATCACATCAGAGGAGAGATCTCGCCCGCTGTTCACAGAGCCCACCACAACCACACTGAGGAGGAATACATGTGTTCATACAACATAACTGTTAACTATTTCATAAAAACCTGCCACCAAATTTTTTAACAAAATCACAATATGATTTTTTTTGTCTAAATAATTTTTTTTGTCTCTATTATAGGTTTTATTGTTTGAATGACCTGCAGCAGGTGTTTGGTTTGTTGGAATCTCACCTTGCAGGAAGAGCTGTTATGATCTGACACAGGCTTGAAAGGATCCTGGAGTCGGTCTCGGTGCCGTCCCGTGGCTGACCCAACAACTCCAAGTGTCTTAGCAACAAAATACACGGGTGATGAAGCTCCGCTTTCTCAAACACTGACTTCATCTTGACCTCACACGCAGCCGCCGTGTCTGCACAGACGGTCACGCAGTCCACCTGTAGCCATGAGTCATTTCAAACTCATCAGTATCGCTCTAATATTCCAAATAAAATTCCTTTTTTTTGTGTGTATATTTCTGTAATGTGGAGAGATTGATTCAGAAAAAGCTTGCAGAATACTACAAGTCGATCAGACAGATACCTGGATGAGATGCAGATGTAGTCTCCTGCTCGCCACTCTGACCGCTGTAGATTTACCACTGCCATTCGGACCCATCAGAAGAACAGAACAGCCTCTCTTTAATGTTGAAGAGCTGCAACACCACATTTATAGACTTCATCAAACTTAAGCGCCTCCTATAGTGCTCCAACAGTTAAAAATACGATTCATAAGACACGATTCTCAACTTGCGTCTGGTAAACATGTTGCTTAAATCTTTTCAAGAGTTTTAAAGCAACACTATGTAGTTTTTCGACCTAAAAATAATGTTTCTAAAATTATTTCATTGGTAGAACAACTCTTAACCAGACACATTTTACTGGCCTGAGCAGCCTCCTATCGGCTGTAACGGCACACACAGCATTTAGAAGTTTTATGAAACTTGTGCCTGTAATTAGGTCTTAATCCAGACCTTTCACTGAGGTGGGGCTGGATGATGGCGAGCAGTTTCTCCACAGTGCTGGAGACACCAGGTGGACAGAGACTCGTCCAGAAAGACACACCCTTCTGCAGGACCGAGCAGGGACATGGGCTGTGGGCAGGGCTTCCCTGTAGACAACCAATCACAGCTTGTGTGTGTGTTTGAATATGATGATTTTAAAATAACAGCAAATGCTGTCATCCCTCACCATGTACAGCGAGGTGTGATGAGAATCAGCCAGATATGAAGAAACCTCATCTTCTTCAGAAAAGCCGGACACCTGCTTCACCTTGAAATACAGCACAGGCCACCTACAACAAAACAAAATACATTTTCATGTTTCTGTTCAACCAAAGATCTTTAAAGAACCTAGTGAGGCAAAAAGAAGAACCTGAAAATCCCTTCAGAGTTGTTCTCTATAAGATCTGGATGTCCTTGCGATGGGATTCCCAAAATACAACCCTGCTGAACAAGTCTGTAAGCACACACAACATTTAGAAACAGCAGGTTTCAACAGAGAACACAGCAGGTGAGACTCCAGTATGTTTTGTGAGTGAACCTGGATGTGCTAAAGTGTTTGTAGAGGAGGTTGTCAAAGGGTCCATGACAGGTGTATTCCGGTGAAATAATGGCTTCAATGTGCAGCTCTTTAGCATACGGCGGGGATGCAGATCGACATGCGCTTGCAGAAATCTGTGACTCTGCAGGTGATGACACCTTATTCCACCTCTGTTTAAAGTCAGTTACAAACATAAAATTACACAAGATCAACTCACAGATCTCACTGTATACTACATTCAATCATTCAACAAGGCTGAATAATACAGTTGCTGTATTTTTATTTAAGTATTTCTATTCAAATATTTTTTTGCATTCTTTTCATTCATTGCCAAACTGCTTGGAAAGCCCACGTCAGTCATCCACTGCCATACACACAAACATTTCTCTCGTATTATTGTGAAGTCTTCACCTTTATTTTGATAGTGGTATTCCCAACAGGCACCGGCATCCCACCTGACAAGTTAAACCAGTGAAGCGGTGAAATGAATCCAATATTATCATTCACATCCAGGTCTGAGTGTCTAAAAGTGTCAAACGCCTCGATTTTAACCAGATGAACACATGCTCTTTTCTTAGAGGGATTTCCGCATTCCTCCTGACCCTGAGCCGCTGGACTCTTCCAGTATGACTTCACCTTGTCCGGCGGGAGGGACGCAACCGCCCATTCCCCATTAAACATACTCAGCTTCAATAACAAGCTCTTGCTCACAAAAATGATGCTATCAACGTCCAAGGGGTCCATCTGATGCAGTCTGCGCAGAATCCCTCCTGGCTTATGAAGACTGGAGACATCCAGCACCCGGACATCCAGTCGACACTCCAGAGCCGGTAAAACAATGCTGAAGTCGGAGCTAACCATCACTTTAGAGCTCAACAAAGAGCTGCTGGACGTCAAACTGTTCGCGTACTGGGCGAAATCCGACACGAACAGAGATGATGACGAGAGTTTGCTGGTCACGTCCACCCCAGCACTGAAGGGCAGATCTCTGCAGTCTGACACCAGCACACTAGTGTTCACTGTGATGATGCCCTGACTGACAGGTGTGCACTCCAGCACCATCACATCCGACAGGTACTGCTGCACCTGCGCTGCATCATCACCCAGTGAATGATGGTAAGGAATAAGTAAGACATCACCCTGTCTCGCCAGTAGGGTGTGTGTATGACAGGACGTCAGGACCAGCAGACTACTGCTGAACTTCTCTGACGAAGCCCACTTGAAACTCTGCTTGGTCCTAGCGCCGATCACAATCCTCTTCAGAGGGAGCAGAGACTGTGGACGGATAGATCCCTGTGAATGCTCTTTCAGGTCGTAGTGTCTGAGGAAACATCTGCTCACGTACACAGTCAAACACGTGTGTGTGTTTACGTTCGTCTCGTCCTCTGCGGTCACATGCGCGCACACTATAAAGCGTCGCTTAGAGGATGACTGATCGTCCATCGGTGAAAATAACAACGCGTGTGTGGCTCCATTGCAGTTTGGAAAGTGTTGAGTGAAGTGGGATTTGTTGACGAGGACGTGCAGCGGGTGAATGTGTGACGGAAACTCATCCAGACACTGCAACTTCATGGGGGCCGCCATATTGAATGCGCGCGCATGCGCAGAAACGACCGAATAGACGCAAGAGAATAGAATTTTGTGTTCTAAATTGACAGGGATCTTTATTTACTCTTCTTAATATAGAGTTTCTTTTAATAAATGTGCATGTAAAATATATTTGTTTTTTATCCTTCAATCCCATACGAGGCTGTCAATCCCATAGGATGTATGTTTTTTATATAATTTGTCTTGCCTTTGGTCCTTACAAAAATTAACCATTTGTGTAACCACAGTTTTACTAGAAACATCATGGTTTAAACCGTGGTTACTATAAACACGGTTAATTCGTAGCTAATCATTTTCACTGAGATCACATCAGTAACCTCTAGGGTCATTCATTTGAATTACAGGAAAATAATGTGAACACGGGACATTTTACAATTACAAATGTTTCTGTTTCTGTCTTGTGTGTGTTAGTAGGCTATCAGATAAACGCAGAAACAAATTCAGAGGAGAGAAAGGGCACATGTAAATGTGCTCGGTTTATTAGTAGGCTACTTGTAAAGTTTCTTAAGAGAGCATACTGTAGAAAACTGTCACTGTCAGATCTGAGAACAGTGCTGGATTTGCATTGAGAACAAGAATTCTGTCTTGGTGTTTTTTGTTTAAAAATAAAAGCATGATAACACCTAATATTATTTAAACTTTTTGCCATGGTTAATGTGAATGGCACCTCTGTAAAAGTCTATGAAAGACGCTCTTTCAATGTCAAAGACCTTTCCCAGTCCCTACAGTTTATTGAGGCTGACTGAGACCCTATTGGACAGTGAAAAGAAAGAAAACTCCTGGTTAACAACCACACACACACAAACACACACAGGAGAGAGACACACATCATCATGAGGGTCTCTGTTGTGTTTGAGGGCTCCTGTAGGACGTTACACATTTCTCCTCGTCAGACGGTGGCATCCATCAAAAACATGATTCAGGTAGGCTATTCAAATTCAATTTCTTATTTACTCACAATGTCTATTTTAATGAAGACATTTTCAAAAATAACTTTTTTACTTTGCATACATTATATGGGCACAGGTCCAGTGACTGTATCATGAAAATAAATTATTTGTATTTAAACAGCAGTGCTTCTATATGCAGCTGTCAGGTGTTGATCAGGTGCCGTGTGTGTTGGAGGTGAGGTACGCTGGCGCCGCCCTGCAGGACAGCTGGTGTGTGGCAGATATAGGCATTACCACAGGAAGCCACATTTACTGTCAGCTGAAGGTAGTGCTGCCATTCATGTGTTTAAACTGTTGTCAGAAATGCTATGTTACGGTTTTTAATATCTGGCACAAAGTGAGCATATTAAGTGCATATATGCTTTTCATGCTGAGTTAAAACATTTATTTTTTCAGATTTTACATCATATTAACAGACTCTTTATTTGACTGCCTAACATACAAAAATATAGTCTCATGCCTCTAAAGTACTGATTTACAGTCTGTTTGGAAAAAAAACTTCAGCACAAACTGTACACAATATATTGCTTGGCTCATCTTAAATCTAATTTATTCTTTACCCTGTAAATTAAAAGTCTTATAATTTCATATATCTTAAATCTGCCTTCATGTTACTCAATGTTTAAACATAAATATGTTAGATTAAATGTTTATTGCTAGAAAATAATTCAGTTATCCAGAATTTTTTATTTGTATTTACATACATTTTTGCTAATATGGCTGCAAAATAAAAATGTCAAATGAATTATTTTTTATATTTTCCTTTCAAGTCAAAGAGTTTCAGGTGATATTTTGTAACCTGTTGTAGTTACGAAGTGTCACCACTGGATGGCAAATGTGTTCTTGATCTGAAAATCTTGGTTGTCTATATGTTTTGTCCACAGGAAGTGCAGAAGGCCATTCTTCATGTGTTCAGTGCAGTAACAAAAGAAACACTTGCCCAATCAGTAGCAGTCAGTCTTTTCAGTTCCTGCAGTGTGTCCACACTAATGTCCCACATGTCCCTGAAGCTTGGTGTTCCTGTCAGTGCCTTTAGACTGTTCACTGTCAGTGGCTGCCCTCTGTATGACTGTAACCTGCTCTGTGACTATCACCTGACACCTGGTAAATCACAGCAGAAAAAAACATCAGATTGACCGATACACACACACTGTAACACACATCACTCTCAGATAGCACATACTGACTCTTGGCAAACACTTCTGATGTCTCATTGTTTCACAGAGAACACTCTTCATCTGGAGACATGGAATGGCTGGAATAAGTTTCTGAAAGCGTGTTTAAGAGGACACAAACACACACTTCAACGTCACCTTTCCCAGGAGAAGCCTGTACTTAGGTCTGACAACACAGTGTTTGGTTTTAATGTAGTCATTGCTCCTAAATAACTCTTTACAGGGTTTAATGTGATTGCCGCAGGTTTCAGAAGCGCGTGGCTTTGTACGTAGCAGCAGCACATGGACACCTGGACATGGCCAGCTGGCTGATGGAAACTGGAGTCAAAGCAGAGGATCCTGTTGGTGTTCATCCATACCGCTCATGGTGCTATAAGACAGAGCATCCGGACTCTCTGAAGTTTCCTGTACATGCAGCTGCCGAGGCTGGACAGCTCCTCATTTTAAAGCTGTTTATCAGTCGTAGCTTGGAAAATCTGACCTGTCGTGATCCCAGCGCCCAAAATGTACTGCAGATCTCAATAAAACATCGACACAGAGACTGTGTTACTTATTTAGTCTCAAAGCTTTATACAACACTCAATTTTCCAGGGTGCTCCCTACCAATGAACATCTTCCTTCATATCATTACGTGGATGCGCAAGGCACAACGAAAACAAAATCCGTTTGCATGCAAAATAGGTGACACGGTGCAGGTCGATGGCGTTGCCATGAAGAAGACATCACGTCCCAAAGGCCGAGCTGTGAGAGGGTGTGTGGGGGTCAAAAGATCATCCCGTGGCTTCGAGATGACATCATCTTTTGTGGGTTCTTCCTGTCTCTCTCATCACCCCGCTGCTTTACCTTCCCAGAATGCATCGGTAAAGCTGCCACAGCTGCATCCTCCCCACACCCCGAAGAGTAAAGGACGAGAGCAAAACGTCACCAGGAACAGGGCATGTGGGAGGAGGAGCCCGGAGGAAATCCTGCTGGCTGAAAATAGTCATGGGAGCGTGGGTAAAGTTCCACTGCCCCCCACAAGACGCTACATCAATACATCTAAAGCATCAAACATGCCTCTGAAAACCTCTCAACTGCTGTGCGCTCCAACTTTCAGACAAAATGCCATTTATTGCTTGAACATTGCTAGGTTAGTTAAGGCAATTATATACAGTTCACTGAAAAATAACGATTTTGTTTTCTCACCCTTAACATTGTTTTTCCACAGATTTTCTACACTACACATAAACAGTATCATCAATAAAAATGAAAAACCTTGTTGTTTCTCACACAGCTCTTTCACAGAGAAGCCGTGGCTCCAGCAGCTCGCTGTGGCACAGACACTTGCCAGACGCAGCATCCAAACTCATCTGAAAGACAAACTCAACAAAACACATTCAATACACAATAAAGAACTCATAGCATCAACAACACAGTGTACTGTACAGCTTCTGTCTTCTTTCTCAGATGTTTAGAAATTCACACAAAAAATACACCCACCATAAATCGTGTAGTATTCATATGTGTTTTACAAAATTATGTAGAAAGATGATGTCCAATCATATTTTTTCTTTGTCTGTAGGCCTACAAATAAAACGAATCTATTCAAATTGTGCTTTTGTGTTCTTTTTATAAACCTCTGTAAATGCATAAAAATATATATATTAAACACATTCAAATATATTGACATAAGATAGTCAGGGGTCTAATAACTTTTCATGAAATTACACAAATTATTTTATGCATTAAATGTTATACAAATATTTTATTATGACCGAACAAATCATGTGAGTATCTAAATAAGTGCTGGTAAAGCGGAACTATTGTAGTAGGGAGAGTTTGTTTCAGTCGGACTTTATTTGACAGCACGTCTCTGATCATGTGACTTTAAAACGGCGAAATTCCATAATGTTTCACGCATTTTGCTTTAATTAAAGCCCTTGTTCCGTGTGATGCTGTAAGACACAGTGTGTGAAAATGTTGTTAGTTTTATCAGACGATCACAAAGATCATTTGTGTTTTTTATCTGATGTTGACCCTGCGGGTGAGTGAAAGCTGCAAATCATATCATAATATTTATGTGTTTCTGTTAATTTGACAGTACACTAACATTTCCATGCGTTTATGTGAATTATAGCTGATTTAAATGTTTTTTATAATGTGTTCTTATTTTCTGACTTATTATCATGTATATTATCATATTCACAATATTAAAACATCATGGTTATAATATGCTGTGTTATGTATGTATGTATGTATGTATGTATGTATGTATGTATGTATGTATAGTTGTTGGGGAGTTTGGCAGAATCGCTGTGGAGTTTCTAAAGAAGGGTACAAACTCTAAAATATATGAGGGAGCTGCACGTGAGTACACTATTTCTGATGCTTGTTTATTGTTGTTCATGACCTAATGTTGATGTTTGTTTATTGATTTTGTTATATGTGTTGTATAATGTTTTAGGAAAGCTGAATATATCATCAGAGACTGTACAGCATGGAGTGGAAGGGTTGATGTATCTCCTCACCGAGAGCTCCAAACTGATGGTGTGTAAAGAACAAACAGTCATCATAACCCGTGATCAGAGATTCTCCATTCATGCTGAAATTCAGGGTCAACACACAAATTCACACTTTTTACAGCTTGAATGAATGCTCAGTGCTCGTAGCTTGACCGCACATTTTAAAGTGCATGTTTTAGGAGTGAAGAAGTGATGTGACGTGTGGCCAAGTATGGTGTCCCATACTCAATTTTTGCTCTGCAGTTCACCCATCCAAGTAGTGAATACACACCCGGAGCAGTGGGCAGCTATTTTTGTTTTGCTGTGGTGGGGAGCAGTGGGAGTTTGGTGCGTTGCTCAAGGGTCGCACCTCAGTCATGGTATTGAAGGTTGAAGAGAGTGCTGATCATTCACTCCCCCCACCTAAAATCCCTGCTGGTACCGAGACTTCAACCTGCAACCTGTGGGTTACAAGTCCGACTCGCTTACCATCAGGCCACAACGTCCACAAATTAAAGCAATTACGGCTTTTAAAGTGTAATTGCATTAATTCTGTTAAATCCGAATTAATTTTTATCTTATTTGATCCTGTTATGTAATGTATATAAACTGTGAAATATCAATTGCTTGAAAAATGTGCTTCATTTTGGGCCTGTTTCCCAACCCTGGATCTGTGATACTGCAAAGTTTGCTTTAAACTCAGAGTTGATATCTTGAATTCATGTTTATCCCTTGAAACAGGGATGTTTGCATTGTGAGCTGTCATGTGAGGTCATCAGGGTCTTATTTGCTTTAAATGTTTTTAAGAAGGTCTTTATATGCAGTTTACAATGTGAAACTTTAGGTGCATCTTTTGAACAAAGACAGAGAACATGATTTGGCACATGATTACAGCTGATTTGTGAACATGAATAGCCAATGAAACGGACTTTGTGCTACAGGCCTGTTATCTTCATCTCAAGTCACAATTATAGACAAACACAATCCGAGTAAATATAATAATATACAGTTGTACTTTGGAAGTTTTAAGTTATAGAGGAATAATTTACTCTGCAGGCTGGAAAAAGTAAATGAACAACTTCCAGCAGAACACATTACATTAATAATTAATGCAGAAAACAATCCAGGTAAAACTTTCCTGCAACTGTACTATGAATTAACATTCTCAGTTACTGTAGCTCTTATCTTTAAATGTTTATAAGTTACATTTAAAAATCAATTCCCCGGTGAGAGGATTAATGGAATTGTTATTATGTGCACCTGACTGTAGCGCACCTTACCCTCAATTAGTCCTAATGTGTGTTCATTGACTTGCATGGATTAAATGTAGAGGACAAATTCTGAGTGTGAGTTATGTCTGAGAAAATATCTTCAAAAGCTCATACTAAAACTCTAATGCCCCACATGTGACCATTGTGACCACACAAAGATTTTTAGAAAAGATTTTGCCCCCCAAAATTTTTGAAACTGTTTGTCTATATAATGCAAAAAAAGAACCCCAAATGTAAGTAATGTAAAGTAAGCATAAAAGTAATCCATGTGACTCCAGAAGCTGTAGGTGTTGGAAAGTTTATTAAGTGACAGTGATTTGACATGTGGAATTTTTGCTCTGCATTTCACCCATCCAAGTGCACACACACAGTAGTGAACACACAATCGGAGCAGTGGGCAGCCATTTTTTGCTGCGGCGCCCGGGAGCAGTTGGGGGTTCGGTGCCTTGCTTAAGGGTCTCACCTCAATCATGATATTGAAGGTGGAAGAGAGCGCTGGTCATCCACTCCCCCCACCTAAACAATCCCTGCTGGTACTGAACCTGCAACCTCCGACTCTCTAACCATTAGGCCACAACTGTCCCAACTGTGTACTGTAAGAGTTCATTTCTTGATGTCCGCAGATCTCTGAGGTGGATTTTCAGGACTCTGTGCTGGTGCTGGGATTCAGTGAAGAACTCAATAAACTTCTCCTCCAGCTCTATCTGGAGAACAGAAAAGAGATTCGACAGATCCTCAGTAATCTCAGTCCAAACCTCCCACATTACCACAACCTGGAGTGGCGGCTGGATGTTCAGGTATGAATAAGAATGCTAAATGCAGCGTTAATGTTATACGTTTCCATATTTGTGTTTCCGTTCAAGTTTTAAAGTATAATAAAATTGTGGTAATAGCTTTTTGATTTTCTAGAGAACTAAATACTTAGGATGTTTGATGCAGTAAAATCCTCCTGATCACAGTATTAGTATAATACCAATTCAGCTTAATTTCGTTCAGTCTATGGTGACATTAAAGCAATAAAAAAACACTTAAGCAAAACATGGTCATGTCAAAGTGTCTGAATAATTTAATTTTAACAATTTTACTGGTGGTCCACCGTATGAATTTGTTTTGGGTATAATATGTCCAGGGTTACCAACGCGGTTTTCCTGTGGAATTGGGCTACTTTTAAGCCGATTCCGCAGGTTGTTTTTTATTCCGTGGGTGGAAATTTGACATTCAGGAAATGAAAGTGACATAAATGCATGTATTGGACTAATTTACTCTACCAAATGTATTTTCTAACAATGATAAAAACTAAATTGGACAATAGATCTGTAAATAGTTCATTCAAATAGTGGATAACCACCTTTCTAAAGGATTTTATTCATCAGCTGTAAACCTTTAGGTAAGATGATGATTTTATTTATTTATGTAAATATACTGTGTCAATGAATACTACTCAACAAACAATAATTGTATTGATTGATGTGTCTAATGCATAACAGTGGCTGTAAAATATTTATTTTACTGTATGTTTGAGAGTGGCATATTTTGAGCTGTGGTATTTGGGCTATTTTTTGGGCTAGTGTGATTGGCCATTGGGTTAGTTTTGACTGGCCATTGGGCAGGTTTTGTTACAAACCATATACATTATACCTTATTATTCATGTATAAATATAATCTCATATACTGTATGTTATTATACTATATGGAATAACTAACCTTAGAGTAGTGATGAGAGACCGTAAACATGTCTGCACATTCTTGTCAGTTGATGTTATGAAACTGGTTTTGACTCAATCTGTGGAGCAGTGATTCAGAGCAGTTGTGTTTGCAGTTGGCCAGCAGGGCTCTACGGCATCAGGTAAAGCCCACTGTCACCCTGAAGCTTCACCTGGAGGACGGTGGCAAACGGCGGGCACATGTGCTGCAGACGGATCCTGCCACCCTGCAGCACCTCATACAGGAGATGGAGCGAGCACTCGCGGAGCTGAAGAGCAACCACTGCCGCCGCATCCTGCGCAACATCAAATGACAACATCTCCATTCATTTTCGCAGAGATGATGAACCTTCTCATCACTCAACTTTTGTGATTTCTGACATTTACAGTCATATTTACTCATACAGATTTGCATCATTTGGAAATGATATTTGATTTATCATAAGCTAAATGTTGATCAGATATGTTAATGATGCAGATGTCATGGTTTTATTTGTGCCATAAGTATTAATAGTTGCCTTTTCTTTTTGTGTTCTGTACATGCACTAACTGTAAAACTAAATGGTGTTTTATTTTGTATGTATTTTGGGACTTTATTCACCGATTGATCATCAGTGATTTCATTCTGTTGTGAATATATTGCACTTTACATGATTTAACGTGATCCAGTGTGTTACACAGAGCTACAAAGAAAATAATACAAATTAGCCAAAATATTGAATAGATAAACACACAAAGGGCAGAAAATATGCAGAAGTTGAGTGCTAATACAGCCATGAAACTGCCATAACATTTGAAGTGATCTCTTGAGATGTGCTTATAATTGTGTTTTTTCAAACACTGCATTTATGCTTTTATAAATAAATGACTTGGTGGAATCTTCAGTGTTTTTTTTGTATGTATGATCACGAGAGGCATTTTGTCCTCATTTGAATTTCAGGGAAAATTTACTTTCAGTTTAATGATTAATTTATTAATCGCTAACGTTTATAATCTATAAGTTAGCAAAGTCATTAATTTGAACTCTGCTTGGCATTACTGATCAGTTTCTGGTGTAAATTTAACAGTCATAAAAGCATTGCACACATCTCCTGACTCAATGCAGCTCTCTTCAGTTGTGTACTGCAGTGAATGTAAGGTTTAATATAGCTGTTGTGTTGTCTACAGACTCATCACACACTGCTCTTATTTATATTACTGATTTCTTGCATTTAGCAAATAATATTTGCTTGTAATTATTATAGTAACTAAATTAGTGCCTATGTGTTGATCTTCAGACATCTATGGTACATAGTAGAGTAGCAGTTGCATTTGTAATACAAAATCATATAATTGCTTAATCTTTATTGCTGTAAATATTGTAATCCTTTAGTGTTCACATCCACAATGACTTGTTATTATATGAGTCATTAGACAGATTAATGTAGATGTGAAAAAACAGGTGTGACTGATTATCAAATTAATTTTGGGTGGATTGGATGTGTAACGGGCGGTTGACCCATATCTATATACTGACTGTATCCAAGCCCAACACCATTAAACAACAACTGTAAAAATCTTAACACTTCAACACACATTATTTATTAATAATTCTTTTCACATTTTATCCATTTCAATATTGAATGAATTAACTATTGTTGAATTTGTGATACGAGCATTACATATTTCTAATAGTCTTTAGTTTTTGTGTGATAAAAATACCTGTTTGCATTTTTTATAATAAGTTTAATATAAAATATTATAATGTATTAAACATTATAATTATGTTATTGGAAAAATAATATTGGTAAAAAACAGAGGTTAATCTTATTTTTTTACCCAGTCTGTAGTTTATTACATTATGTAATAATAGCTATAACAGTTGATAAATTAATAACATTAAATCCTATTGGACAATCAGAAATTTTGGATCCTATCAGATTTTTCTTCAGTAAATGTTAATTCATTTATGTTGCTGTATGAAACTGTATGTTAATAAAAACTCAATATTCATGAATGCTGGAGTCATTGAATATTCATGAGGTGACACATGAGCTGAAGGGTGAGTGAGAGAGTGAGCGAGAGTTGACAAAGTTTCCATCGGGACAGAAACTCAGAGCGAGGACGCAAAGGGGGAATATCTCTAAAAAAAATATATGTGGGACATTATGACATCCACTTTTTTACTTTCATGACAACTTTATAAAGACTTTTCAAAACTTTTGCGTAAGCCGAAATCACTTTAACTAAAGGAAAAAAACAGGCCCGACCCAACAAACTTCCAACTCTTTTCTGGATTTTCTTCGTCGATTGTTTTGATCGCTCAGATTTGTTCGCTTCGCTTTTGACGCGCGTGGAAATGAGCAGTAACCCTCTCCAGCCGTTACCGGGCCAGCAGGTGATCCACGTCGCCAAAGACCTGGACACGGACCTGGAGGCGCTTTTCAACTCCGTCATGAACCCGCAGCCGAGCTCCTGGAGGAACAAACATCTTCCCGAGTCCTTCTTCAAAGAGCCAGACTCGGGCTCTCACTCCCGACAGTCCAGCACGGACTCCAGCGGTCACCCGCCGCGGCTCCAGGTGCAGCACGTCCGCTCGCACTCGTCCCCCGCGTCCCTGCAGCTGTCCGCGGGCGCGCTGAGTGCCGCGACGCCCGCGCGTCATCACGTTCATATTCGCCACCAGTCGATGGATGTGGCGGAGGAGCGGCCGCTGCCGCCGGGCTGGGAGATGGCGTTCACTCCTAACGGACAGAAATACTTTCTCAAGTAAGAGCCATAAACTCACTTATCAATTTATTTATTATTCATTATTTTCTCTCCATTGAATCACTTAATAACTTTATTTACTTATATTTTATTTAAAATAACTTAGTTGCAAGCTGCAGCGGTATGTGGCGTGTAAACCGGTTTCTAAACCGAATCAGTGCACATTCACACTGGCAGTGAGGTTTTCATTTTGTGAACAGATTAAAACACGCACGCACGCACACGCGCGCGCGCGCGCACACACACACATCAGTATCTGGGTGTGGATCAGAAAGTCATGTGCAACACACACTTCACACAACAAAGCTGTGATCAAGGCTCTCTCTCACCCTGATAAGTGTGTTTAGCATATCTCCACTCACTGTGTGTCTCAATGTAAATGTGTTTTGACTTAAGGAGTGAGACGACTGTTTTCTGTGACCCCAGGGGGCACGGCTCTTATCTGATTCAGTAGGGTTGATCAGTCAGCAGGGTTGTGATCGACTCGGTGGGATATGGACTGGAGTGTTGCTGACTGAGATTAACTTGCTCCCTCCCACCGGCATCCCACCTCTCTGCTCTCTGACTGCATTCACACAAAAAACACTTGAATGTGAATCATATTCTTGTTACTTGCTTCACTACCACTCATAATTCAGTCATCATTTATTCTCTCTCTCGTGTGTTTGTAAATCTGCAAGAAAACTCTTTCTTCAGTGGAACACAAAAGAAGATATTTTGAGAAACGTCTCAGTGGTTTTGTGTTCATGCAATGGAAGTCAACGGGGTTCAGTGTTGTTTGGTTATCAGCGCTCTTCAAAATATCTTCTTTTGTGTTCTGAAGAAGAAAGAAACTCATACAGGTTTAAAATGACATGAGGGGGAATAAATGATGAAAGAATTCTCATTTTGTCTGAACTATTCCTTTAACTGGTTTGCTTTGGGATGTGGTTTGACCCAGAGCCCTTTAGTACCAGAGTCGCGTCATCTTCATTCACTCCAATGGAACCGTTTTTTCACAGCAATGGCGGTTGATGGAGCCTCTCAATAGTTCCCGGAAGTTACTAGTAACGCATGGAGCTGCAGCAATGCAGACCGATTGTGACGAACTTTTAATCAATTTAAAGACGTTAGTCATTTAAAAAATAAATAACAACTGTTTTTTTCATACATAAGTAGGTTAATTTTCTTATATTATTTGGAGAGGACTACTTGTCATCAGAACTGTTAAATAAATACAAATATGAATTGCATAAATCAAAATAATATTCTTGGTCACCAAACAAAACCTCTAAATGGAGCTTATGAGCTTGTTAGTTTTTTCACTTGATCTCAAAAAGCAAATTCATTTTTGATTCTGATCATTTCAAATAATCTGGTTGACTTCAAATAACTCAACAAATAAAGGATATTTTCCAGTGAATATCCAGATGTTGGGTTAAATTTGACCATTCGCTCACAGTAACTCTCTCTTTGTAGTTTCTTTCCATCTTTTACCTGAAAACTCCTGAAAAACGTGCTGGAGCTTGCAGACGTTCAGCAGGCTCCTCCGCCACCAACAAAGCATCAGACGTGAGCTCTACACCGCCCTACAATTAAAGAGTCAAGAGAATGAAAGAGCTGTCAGTAATGCTCACCCACCGCACACTCTTTTATATCTGTAGGATTATTTCTGCTGTGAAGGAAACACAAGGTTAAGGCTCAGTTTGGAGTTTGGTGATCAGTGATATGTGTTTTTTTTTGTTGTTGTTTTGAACTGTTGCAGCTGTTCATCCACCCCCACTATTAGGGTCCATGTATCCCTCTTCCAGCGTCACACAATCCCCCCCTTTTCTGCTCGAGCATGCAATCTTTCTCAATATCTTTGTTCCAACTCGCAACAACAACTTAGTAGAAATAGATCACCCAAATATGAAAATGTTTTATTCCATCAATAAAGTGACCCAAATTGCATAATTAGGTTAATCTTATCTTACAGATGGTTACAAAGCAACAGCATAAAACCCGTAACTGCACATGCACACACTTTTGTGGCCCATATGTAACTTTTGGTACACATCTGCAAAGAATCGAGTCCCTGCAGATCATTTCTGATAGCAAGCAAAAAAATAAGCTAGCATTTTAAAAGTATGTCTAGTCAGTATTATTTTGGGTTACCAGTAGAAGAACTGTTACTTGGCTAAACTTAAATGTGTCAAAGATACAAAATTCATTCAACAAATTGTTTATTTAAAATTAATATACAATACAATTCATTTTTTATATGTTAATATACAATACAATTAAATTGTTTATTAAACTATTATTTAATAAAATATTAACATAGATTAATATAAATTAAATAAACTACTATCAACACACACAGACCGGAAGTTAACTGTGTCAGATGAAACCATCTATAAAGCTAAATTATATGTTTTGAGAGAAAATAATATATCATTTAATCTTATATAGTGAAATCGAAATGAAACCAACTACTTCAAATGTCATTGGTTCTCTTGTGTCTCATGACTAGCTGTCATACCTGTGTTTTGTGACTAGACACACAAGAACCTGTGAGATTTAAAGTTACTTGTGTGCTCTTTTGGTTGATTCTCAGTGTTTGCTGGCCACTGAAGACATGTCAATAGGAAAGCTTAGACAGCAATAGCAAGAGTAACTTAAGGGGGTGTGGCTTAGTGAAGGGGCAGGTCTGCACTACAGAGGACACACCTTTTTCTCCTGATGAGCTCTTTGTCTGTTTTAAATGACGGGTCAGCCATTCCCTGCCATATATCCATACCAACCGCATGTGTAATGGTTAACCGAGTGAATTCCTCCAAATTCTCTCGACTGTTGTGTTTTTATCCTACTGCCAAAATTTTCACTGGCCCACCACAAAAAAAAGTAAAAAAATAAATAACATTGTCTAGTTATTTGTTTATTTGTTGTTTTTACCTATGTAATCTTAATAAATAAAGTTATGATACCATAAAAACCTTAATCACAGAAATGTCTAATATTGTTAAAGACAACTAATCAGTAAGTTTTAAAATATGCACATACTTGGATTAGGCTACTTGTTCTTAAGTATAAATAAATGTAAATGTAACATACAACATACAAATAAAAATAATCTGTGTTTTTTAGGGGTTTCAGGTTGGTCTAATAGTAGTTATCAGGTACAGAAATTATATAATGTAAAATAACACTTTATGGTCTTCACTGTAAAAATTAAATATAGATTAAACCTTAGTAAAGTTAATCGGTCAGAAGCAGGGAGTGTTTTTTTTTTTGTCCTTTGTTGTTGTTGAACATTAAATACAGAGATGTTTATTATGCTGCTGCCCCGAGATGCACCGATCGAATATACTGTAACACACGAGTTTGTTTCCAAACTTAATTTAAGACATAATTAAAGTGACCTATTTTTTGTCAGATATGGTGACCCATACCCGAAATGTGACCTCTGCATTTAACCCAACCAGTGAATAGTGAACACACACACTTCAAGTCGTGAACACACATACACCGGGGCAGTGGGCAGCTAACACTGCAGCGCCCGGGGAGCAAACGGGGGTAAGGTGTCTTGCTCAAGGACACGTCAGTTGTTACCTGCCGGTACTGAGAATCGAACCAGCAACCTTTTGGTTACGAGTCCGACTCTCTAACCATTAGGTTGGATTACTTTTACAAGGATACTTGCTACTATGGGCATTTTTACATAACTTTGTGTAAATATGTCTGTTAAATACGTGCGCATATATCAAACAGCCCATGAGAACAGAATCAAGTGCTTTTTTGCATCTTTTTGAGAATATTTAAATAGGCTTAAAAACAAGCAAATGATCATTTTGGCCGTGGGTCTCCCCTGCTGATACAGACAGATATACTTACAATCTGGTTTGTTTGGATCAAAGCTGCTGTAATTCTTCTTTTAATTTCTTTCATACGTTCAGTTGATCTGTGTCTTTTCTCCATTAAGTTAAAGATAAGCGGTGGACAGTTTAGGTTTTTATAGCTGCCAGCTGTGGCTCACAAACTTCCCCAAACTGTTTGTTTGAGATTTTTGCACAAGACATGCTCTCTAGGCCTGTACTGCATATGTTTATATGGATGAATCCATTTTTCTTTTTTAGCCAAAAAATTATATATATCTTTAAAGAGTACATTCCACAAGATTATAAACAATACATTTCATGCATTGTGTAATGTTGCCGTGTTTGAAAGTAAGCAGTCTGCCAAAGTTGTAAATCCGAAGGTGAACGAATAACAAAGTTATTAGCTTGTAAAAATGGGAGTCGACTCTGAATCATGCGAACGAGTCGGGACCCGTCCGAGTCTTTAACCTCCGTGTATCTACGTCTCTAGAAATAGTCCCCACCTGCTCGCGAAAACTTGAACACATGCGCTAAACCAATCACAGCAGACTAGACCATCTGACCAATCACAGCAGACTACGCTAGCGGAAGGGCGGGGATTAGACAGATGAATCGCGGAACGAATCATTTGAGAATCAGTCAAGAAGTAAGGTAATAAAAACGGCTTATTTTTACGAAATAATAGTGTTTTAACACCATGTATGTACATAAACCTGTGGTCGGACACTCCATAAACCAAAGTAGACCCTTAAAAATCAGAAGCTATTTACTCTTTAAATGTGGCATTGCATTATTGTAGGAAGAATAGTGTTGAATTTGGGTAAGAAAATTGTCAAAAATTATGCCAAAATGCAAACAACATCACCGGTGTAAAACAGGCCGTATATAAACAGGCAGCGATGACGTTGATGCTGACGTGACGCTGTATAAGTCTAGTGCAGTTGTAGTGTTTGATGTATAACAGTGTGTATAAAAACGTTTCGCTTTATTCGAGTCGTGCCGTAAACTAAACGCTTGTGCTGCACTGACTGGAGGTTTATTAAACAAAGTCCAGATGTCCTGTATCCTAGAGTTCAAACACTTTAAATCTCAGCTTGCTTTCTGGTTTCATATTTGTTAAACAGTAAAGGCTAGATTCTAAAGATTTGCGGGAAACATTTACTAAAGGAGTGATTTTTCCATGGGCTGGCACTGCAGGAATGTCAGGACAATGTTTGTAGCTCAGTAGGGGTGGGTGTGAAAACAATGGCTCTCAGGCCGCAGCGCTCTTTAATGGAATCCCAGGACCGCTCCTATCTGTGCTGCAGACATAACACATGTGTTTGTCCAGACGGATGCCAGTTTGGTCTGCTACGAGGAGAGATGGTGAAGTCTCATCCAGTACATGAATTAAAAAAGCATGAAGATCTGCTCGTCCGATGCTGACTGGCTGAGCCACATCTGGTCGGCTCTTTCTCTTACGCCATTAGCTGCCATCAAAAGACAAAAGTGTCTTTGTAGCCGAAACACTTCAGGGCCTTGCGTGACTGGCAGATATAAACTGTATAAAAGCAATTAAAGTTGAAGGGAATGCCATGTGAGCAGTGTTGAGCACCGCTGACTTTGTAGAGTTTGACAGAAATAAATAGAGTTTTATAAACCTGACCAGCCGCTTTGACTGTTTGAAACACATGGACCTCATACTGCAATAAAAGACTTATTCAGAGAAATCTAAACCCATAACAGATAAATAAAACCTCATAACCTGAAGCCTGAGAGCACTGTTTATGGTGTGGACATGAACGATTCTTGAAATCCTGCAGCTTCTGAGGAGAGGTGTGTGCTTTTTCCTAGTGGAGGGTAAAACAAGCAAAACTGTTTTTCATAGAGCTTTGACTCAGTAGAGTGCATAAAACAGTTCGACATACTGTGCTCTATGCTAAAAATGTGTCATTTGCAAGTCAAGCACATGGTGCCCCATTGAAACACTGAGAGAATGGTTTTTTTTTAGACAAAGTCCAGTGTTATGAAATGCTCAGTAAGCTCATTGACATCTACAATAACACTACACACACACCGGCAGCTGATGGCTTTCAGAGGCCTATAGACTCACACATATCCAATACATGAACAGATTTTTAAGACCTCATATTGGGACGGGGAGGGAACGGGACGGGGTGTTGTGTCATATTTCAGCATTCCTTTCCCATGCACAGAGCAGCGGCAAATGCATGAAACAATTGTCATGGCAACCAGATATATGGCATGCTGGTCCATAAATGAACTAATCATTAAATTTATAGTTTACTTCAAATAGTTAATCAAATATATAGTTTTCCATTGAGACATTAAGAATATTACATTTTTTCAAAGGATTGTCTAGTCACCCTACCATGATTTATACTGCTGACACAGCAGAAAAAACGTCACTGACAATAGGTGAGTTTACATGGAGCATTGTAATCTGTTTAAAAGTCCAACCCGAATAAAAATGCCCATAGAAATGCTTTAATCAGAATAAAAATGCCCAAACCAAATGAAATTGTAATCAACAAATGAAAAATGCCATGTAAACCTGTTAAACCGATAACTTTGCGTCGACTTCATCACGTCGACAGGTCAAGGGTTGTCAGAATGCAAAATGCGACGCTGACGGCAAAATGAAACTGAAGTTTAACTGAAACAACACATTCATCGCTAAATTTCAGCAGTACAACCTACTCCCACCAGTTACTACAGACATTCATCCACAGGCTTCTGCTTTTCGGAAGATTACTGAGATGCTTCTTAGAAATGCCCAGCATTTCAGGTCAGCAAAAAGGTCCGCTTCCTGCACCTGTATTTACCTTATACGTTACATAAAAATAGTGCACATAAGAAAAAGCCGGAATTAAAGCTGGCAAACAGCGTGTAGGCAAATGTGCGCATGTCTCAAAGTCATTACGTTTGAAAGCACCGGTGTTACACCGGCACATGTAAACACCAGATCGGATTCAATAACATCTCATGTAAACAGTCCATCAAATCTTTCAATTTAATCAGAATGACAAAAAAGTTTACATGTAAACGTGGCTACTGAGCGTTTGGGTATAAGACCCACACTTTCTATTGTTTGAAAACAAAGAGTCCCATTAGATTTTTTCCATGGAGAGTTTTATCAAGCAGATAAAATTGTATGTATTCTGTGATTTACTTTTTGAATGTCTGGCAACAAAAGATCGTCAACTTGGTCTGGTCTTTTTTTAAGCTATTTGCAGCCCCTCAGTAGCTCTTGAACACAGTGTTGCTGAGCATCAACAGATATCTCCATCTGAAGACATGCAAGGGAGGATGGGGCATTTCTTTGCACATGGCCCTCATATCTCTGGCAGTATTTAGATAGAGACCTAAAATACTGAAAGCGCTGTTTTAAACGCTTGGATCACTATTACGGCTGTTAAAAGAGTGAAATATTTCAACAAAGTCCGCCTGTGCATGATGTGACATGATTTAAAATCATGCTGCTTAAGGAGGTTTATGGGAACTGAGTCATATCTAGACCTAGAGGTCAGCTTCTGGGCGCTTATCAAACACTCTAACAACCGCATAGCTTTGCCTTAGCAACCGCTCATGAGGACTATGTTGTTTAAAAAGTGTAAAAATCTAGCTGGACGTACGATATTTGTTCAGGTAGTTTTCCTTATGTTTTAGTAATGATATGAGGTCTGTTGTGGTTGTGTAGTAGTGGATGACAGCGTGTGGATGGATGTTTTGGGTATGTGTACTCTGTGGTTGAAAGTGATGGCTCTGACTTCAGGATATGAAGCTACTCATTTCCTTTTGTTTGTCAGAATAATGGCAGGAGGGATGCTTGGGGCAAGTAAAAACAACAAACACGAGTTACACACTTCAAAGAGCTGTGTGATTGAGTTCAAGAAAAGATAGTTTACAGTATTTCACGTGACACCTGCTGTCTTTGAACACCACGTGACTATGAATGGATAATAACTTTTTGGTTAGGGCAACACTTCTACATTTATTTCTCCAAACTTGCCTAACAAAGCTAGAAGGTGTTCTTTAAAGGTTTTGTTCACCCAAAAATGAAAATGATGTTAATTTCCAGAAACAGGGGTTTTGACTTAACAAATTTAAACAAGTCTATGGGGCAAGGTATTTTGTTAGCCTTTTAAGGTGAGATTTCTATGATATAACATGCTACAATACGTCCCGAGCTCTCCCGCTGTACCATGGGCATTTTCAAGAGGGGCGGCGCTTAGATCAGTTACACCCTCCTTCAGACTTGTTGACAGTGTGTGACAGACTCCTCCCCTTTCTGACATTTGTCTCGCTCTCTCTTAGTTATGTGGCTGTATTGTTTTCAGCTCTCCTGCACAATGGGAGTTTCATTCAGCGGCGTAGGGGGAATGCGTGTGGTCACATTTGTTTTGGAGTGGATCAGGAGCCCTGCAGCAGCCCCCCATTCACAGCAGCGTCACCTCATCTTGTGTGATGCATTACTCCATCCAATGAAGCTTCACTGAAGGACAATTTGAGCATGATGTGATGCTTATTGTCTGATGTCCCTCAATGCACACACAGAGTCAAAGTGGCTCCTCCTTGAGGGTTTGGCATGCGTCCGCTCTTTGAAACGCAATAGATGCCTCTGCATTCCACTCACCACGTACCAAACACCAAAGAGGAGAAAAGAATCAAATTTGCTTCGAGTGACTCCTCCAAAGAATACACATTCCAGAAGAGCAATGCCTTTATGTGTCTGCCCAGAAATCTACATCATTGTAAATAGAGGTGGAAAGAGTTCCCAGGGTTTAATCTCTTTGAGTGTTTGACAGATCATTTAACATACAACTGTCAATGTTTCTAAACTTATCACACTATAGCTTTAGGATTTTTATTTGGTTTGTGTAAAAGCTGTGTCTCCTCACACTGGAAATGACGGTCTCTAGCTCATGTGAATTCGAGAAATCCGGTTTGGCTCAAATGTAAAACCAGCATCACCAGAGACCGAACGACACAACTTCTTTCTATAGATGTAATCTGTCTATGACACATTGTGACTGTGGACAGGCAGGTGACATGCAGGTGTTGTGAGGAAAACAGGTAAGGCAGCATAGCTGTGCAGTGAAGGTTTATAAGAGCCGGTCGATGTCTGAACAGATTTCCCCTGAAGGCACAAAGAAACCTGAGCGACAACAGTTAATGTTTGACAAAACTTGTGCTGATATGTTGAGATTGTAACATATTTCCAATGATCACCCTTTCACATCATTATAATTGTGTGCAGCTTAAATTACTCACACTAAATAATGCTTACCATTAACTAACAGTGTAACACAAGTGCATTTTAATTTCTGTTAGAAAACTTGTCCCTAAAATAAAGCCCCTAAAATGTAACTCAACCTGCAGAATAATCTATACTTCAACACAACACATATTCATTCAGGTTTGCTTCTGTTTACTTGTGATCACATGTGTTGCACATTTGGCATGATATTGATGTATGTGATTTCTTCACATTTATCATTTCTATACATTTTCACCAAAATGATATCCGATGAGCCTAACTCCATCTGTCAGGATGTCCCCTGTTATGAATCTCTGGCATGGCAGTGCTTTACATGTGTTGCTTTTGTATGCACACTTGTGTTGTGTCTTACCTTTCATCTTATGTTTAATATATTATGGTATTGTTGTAATGTTTATGCAAACAGAAAAGTGTGATCGTGCTCATTTCCAGTTTCGGATTACGACATCATAACCTGCGGTTAAATTAGTGACTCATCACAGTTGATTTAGATCACAGATTTATATCACACTTTTCTGAATGTCAGTGATAATAAAAGCCTTCGATTTCATTCCGAGGGTCAAAGGTTTGATATTCTGAGAACTCCTGCAAGTGTCAACGTTTGCCAGGTTATAATCAGTGGTGCAACAGATCACAAAACTCACGGTTCGGATCATATTGTGGGTTTTGGGGCACGGATCGTATAAAGTTATGTCATACAGTATGCATGCATTATACATTTTTTTTAAAATAACAAATAAATATGATATAAACATGCAGTCAGAGACTAAACAGTTGACAAATGGATCTCTAGAGATCAGATTATAAATGTGACAGGTGTTATGAGGTGGTGATCATGGAGTACGTATCTCGATGTACGTACTGAAATGCGTTACTGAATTATGAGTGGGCGGCGTGTCAGAATTGCTGAGGTGGTGAGCTTGGATCACGTAATTTGTGCTTTGAGCAGTTCAAGTTAAGATATAAGCAAGAATCAGCTTTAAAGAGCTGGTATTTCAATATCATTAAAAATACATTTCATGCAGTGTGTAATGTTGCTGTGTGTGTATGTAAGCAGTCTTCCAATTTGTAAAGCAGAAAGTGCACGAATAACAAAGTTATTGGCTTGACATAAAAGGAGTCGACTTTAACAAGTTGTCGGACGTTTTAAATTAATTTCCGTGACTGATTTGCTTCACTCGGTGCAAAGCCCACTTCGTTTTGCTTGGACCGCTCGCAAATACTTGAACACGCTGTACGCGCTAGACCAATCACAGCAGACTAGACCATCTGACCAATCAAATCAGAGTAGGTTCACAGAAAGGAGGGCATTAGAAAGATGAATCGCTGAACAAATCATTTGAGAGAGATGATAATAACTGCTTATTTTTTTAACACCTTGTATGCACTTACACATGTTGTTGGACACTCTATAAACCAAAGTAGGACCTTAAAAATGACTAAATATTTACTCTTTAATATTGTACTGGTCCACCCACTGGAGCATGTGCACGCTAACACAATCTTTTACTATATGATGAATAAACTTACAGTTAATCTGCAGTTTTGTGTGTACTTTTGACCAGAGAATAAAAGAAACGAAAAAGGTTGAATGTGTTTTTTTTTAGCAAAGTCGGGTACATGAAGTGTTAATAGAGAAGAGAGAAGCGAATGGAAATGAAGGTTGGTGTGGGTTTGTCTGTATTGAGCCAGGGCTTATTCCCATGTCTCCTGTAGGATTATTAACAATGACTGCTTTGTCCTGTGGACATTAGCCTAATTTCTGTCCAGTCTTTATATTTGCACTTTCTGTGAGACGTCTGTGTGCCGTCATGAGCTTTCCTGTGAAAAACACTTTTGTTCTTTGGGTTCTCATTGATTGTGGCATGTCACAGCAGATGCATTGAGTCTCTGTTAGGTGTGCACATGGACTCTTGATAAAACCACCGAGACCCTTTTGGGTGCAGTATTTCAGTGTAAAGAACAGTGTTTTATTCCCTGTTAACCTGCAGATTTGTATCTGGCATCAGGTTTATTTGCATGGCTCAGTTGTGTTTTGCTGTTACCATACATGGAGAGCAGGCATCCTGGAAATCTGTTAAAAGAGATGTTTGTGTACATCATCTGTAGATCATGACTTTTTTTTACTGTCATGTAAATGTTGTGTTCATGCAGTGGTACATACAACCCTTTACATACCCTGTACCATTGCATGAACACAAAACTATTGACATACAATATACCAAAATATGTTCTTTTTGTTCCAAAGAAGAATGACGTACATACAAGTTTTCAACCACTTGAGAATTAATAAATGACTAAACTTTTTGGGGGAACTATACCTTTAATGGCAGCAAAAGATTCCCAGACAGACTGGCGGAAATGAGCAATGCTTTGGACCTCTCGTTCACTTCAGATATCCTGGCATTATTTTTGTTCCAGTGCGCAGTAGGGTGTAATGTGTGGATCTGATCCTCACTGGCATTTCTTCATCTGGCCTGTGCTGCTGGGGTCATTGAACAGACAGCAGACGTTGTGCTCTTTATCTTGGAGGGAAAAGAGCATTTGGGCCAGCTGCCCTTGCTCAGACTGTTTTCCAGCTCAACTCAAAGTCCCGGCAGCCACGTGGGCTGGTGCTGTTACTGACATATTGAGCAGAATAACTGTACATTCATAGAAGAGAATCACAGCCAGCATTACTGTATAAAGCATTGCTCTGAAATCTAACATGACAGATGATCATCCTATAAGCAAGTGTAGGAGTAAATTTTCTTCATTCAGTCACGTTTAAGTGTTTATGTTTCTGTGACTTTAAGCCTGACGTCTTTTTTTCAAACATTAGGTCATTGGTTTATATAATATAATACCATGTTGATAAAGACAATTTAATGGTGCAAATGTTTAGCATGAGCTTCTGCTACATGGTAGTTAGTTTGTTCATTGGTTGTTGTCGTTGTTTTGTGCCACAGACACAAGATGGGCTGCTAGTGTCCCACTTAACCACAGACATGACCAACTCCAAACCGGAGAATGAGTCCATGTCATTCTCATATAATCACTTTTTACTCTCCAGTTACTCGATTATAAAATAAAGTCCTCTTCTAAATTTGATTAGAAATACAACGCAATACAGAGGAATAATGGGATGGTTCATGCTGATGTGTGTACAGTCTGACTAAGGAGAAAAGAAAGTTTAACTATTAACTGTGTGAAAAGATGTGTATATGTTAATGTGTGATGTTATGTGTTGTTGTTGTCAGGGTGATGATCCAGACCACTATATACTATGTATATTCCAACATGCACACACACACACACACACACACACACACACACACACACACACACACACACACACACACACACACTTAAACTCTTTTAAGTATACGCTATTGTGAATTTGTCTTATTTTTTCATATTAAAGTAACATTTTCATAGTTTCTTATGCACATTTCTATGGGGACATAATTGTCAAAAATCAACGAAGGCCAGCAAGAGAGGGAGCTGTAAACCTCACTCTCCGACCTGAAGAGGTGCTCTAGCGACAGAAGTTAGACGCAGGGGCAGGCAACGTCGGTCCTGGAGTGCCGCTGCAGATTTGAGCTCTAACCTTGGAAAAAACTCTTCTGTCTGTAGCTTTGTTAATCTTGAAGACACTGATGACCTTGTTCAGGTGTGTTTGATTAAGGTTGGAGCTAAAATCTTCCCCTGTTAGATGCTGTGGTCTTCAGCCTCCTAGCACCCATTTCCCATGCGGGACCGATTGCCGGTTCAAGGCCCGCTCTTGCCAAATGTCTTCGCTTTTCTTTGGGATGAAATAGAATGAGCTTTGATGATATTCATGAGAGTTTCATGAGACGCTTAACATCTCTCTGCTTTCAGAGATCGGATCATGACATTTTTTCCACAGCACATTTTTTCTAGCTGGTCTTTAGTCTGGAGGTGTTTAACATACTGGGCTGTGCTCCAGCACTGCTGTATTATATGCTACACATCTAATATGTCCTGATGTGTTTGTCATTTTGTAACATAAGGGTGTTGTTTTGTATGCTGTCATGTATTGGAACAATGACACAAACCTCTTTATTGTGCTGTTGAGAGTAACAGACTTCCCACCATGCTTTGCTTTGTCTCTGACGGGAAAGCCAGTGGTCATGAATCACTGCTGTGCTTGCTCTCATAATCTCTGTATTCACTTTGTGTCCTTTAGCCCACATCATCATTCTCACAGCAACAATAATGTAAGCCTGTGTGTTGAGCAACATTACGAATACACAAATTATATTCACAACATGTATAAAATGACATCAGTCATAAAATACTCATCTCAGTCAGTACTTTGTGTATGGATCTTTTGGCTGTGGGTTACTGGAGAAATCTGGTGCATGAAATTTCTGCCAGGTCTAAAGTTAGCCCACCCAATGTCAGCTGTCCCACACCCACACACATGGGCCAGTTGTCCGGAGCAGTAACCAATCTAAAGTCCTTTTACGACAGCTGAGCAAGATCTCATGCTGGACTGCTTCAACTTTCCATTTGTGAAGAAGTATTTTTGGAGTCCGTTTCCACACAAACTCGCCCATCCAACACATCATACTAGCCATTGAGATGTGTTTATTCAGTATTACTTTGTTTTTAATGCAAACATCAAAGATCAGTTCTAGTGATGAACACTGAGTGTGTCATTGAGGAATAATGCTAACTGAACATATTCTTTTGTGACAGAAGCTCAGCTCAGAGGTTTTGATAGTCAGACAGAAAGACAGACAGTTTCAGCAAACACAAGCCCCAGCTTGTCCTGTTTCCACAGCAGATTTTTTTAGGTTTTATTGTGCGAGTTATGTGATGACTATAATTAGAAGCACATTCCACTTCCTGTGCTGCCCCTCCCTCACATTTCACATTCAACTCAATACTTCTGATTCCAGCACATCCAGCTGGTGTCCCTCAACAATCCCTCCCTGCCCCCACCTCTGGCCATCCGTCTTAAGGACAGGCCCTCCGTCATGACTGCTTTGTGCTGGATGGGCAGGAATTTCCCGGAAACTCGAGCTCAGAGTCATTGGGAAAGTGGATCTGTGTCTTTTGTTGGTGTTGTCATTGAACACAGCTGGGTGGAGAGAGTTTGAGAGACACACTGAGCTGCTGTCAGTCATTGTGAAGAAATCGCCTGTCAGACAGCAGTTTGACAAACTTTACAAACTTGCAGAAGTGGCTCTCTGAAGCAAAAATTGTGTAAAAAAATATTTTTTTTCTTTTCATTTTTGTGTGGCAATTAGGGATGTCAATTTAGACAAATTAATCGATTTTTATTTAAATTAACAATCAATTCATCAATAACTCGTTAACGTTAATACTGCAATATGCCTCTGCAGTGGCATGTAGGCATGGGGGCACGCAAATGCCATGCAAAATGCCAGCTTCCACACCTGAATAAAAAGGTTTGTATGTTTAAATAAAAGCCTAGTAGCATTGTTAAAATAAATCAGTGTGATTGATAATATAGTGAAATTATGTATTTAATAATTAACATATGGACCAATATACAACGTGTCGCCCCCTTGAGAAAATTATAATAAGCGTGTTATTTTCTTTCTAAATGTGCATGGACACTATTACAGAGAATCTATAGAATTCGAAAAAGCGTGTTTTTACTCACTAATGTCAATAACGTGGTAAAACCTTTAGCGGTCCTGAAGTTGAGATTTGTGTCTCACATAAATATTGATTGATGATTAAGCTGTCCACATGAGATCAATGCAAACCTTAAGACCCTGATGGCAAAAAATCCTCATCTGCATCCCAGTACGTACATTATAGGGATGCCGGTGAGGATTTTTTTTTGCCAACTATTAAACTTGTGACAAAACATGTTACCAATAACACCACATATTATAAAAGAAAATATATTTGGCAATGACATGTTGATCTGCAGTGATCTTTGCATCTTTCTTCTTTGACTAAAACAAATGCTTAAAATGTTTGTTCATTATTATTCTTGACGAAAAACTCATTAAATAGCCCATCATTACAAACTCCCTTATGTTAAACTTTTACTAACAAAGGCGGATGGTATTCGAATGAAAGACTCAATTTTCTTTTGATACGAATAGTTATTAATTCATTATTTACTTTTAATTAACCAACAAAAAATAGTACACTGACAAACTTGCTTATATGGAACAGAACGTTTATTAACAAAACGAATAAGACTGATAATATTGTACCTGTCAATTCAAAGATTTTCAGATTTTCCCCTTACTTCAAACACAGTTTGTGGTTTATTATTATTATTATTTTAAATGAAAATAGGCCAAAAAAAATAAAACATGGACAACACTACTTATATTAAACAAAGAAATTAAATTTTTATTAACAAAAGCTCTCCTCTGCCTTGTCCTGTCAATCATCACACTTCACGAACTCTTGCGTCCATTGTCCAAATTAACATTCTTTTATTTCTATAAAAATGCAAAACGAAGGTGTGTCAGTAGCCAAGTAATGTAATAAGTGGATAGCCATTGCGTTTTTCCATGAGTCTGCTGTATGTGTTTTGCGCATGACTCGCACACATGCGCATGACCTAGTTAAGTTTAATCGAGTAAATCATTATCGACAATTAATCGATTCTCGATTAATCCTTAACATCCCTTGTGGAAATATGACCTGGACTTTTTTGTGAGATTCACATTTGTAAAATCACTTATGTTTTTAGTTTTACACTTTTAACTTAATATTTTAAGCTCAAAGTCCATTTATATTATTTAATACTTTGTAATATTTAATCATTATTTATTACTTGTGTTCTTATATAAAGAAAATAATGATATAAAAATGTTAATTTATATCTTATTGATATCATTGTATAAAATAAATATAATAACAGATAATAGTTGTTTATAAATAATTAATTTCTTGTAGTTAATAAACCAGTTTCACTAGAACTTTTCATCATTTGATTTAATTTAAATATTTTATTAAAATATTAATAAAATGGTTATTTATAAATAATTATAACATATGTGAATGATATAATTGAGGTAGTAGTTGTTAAGGTTAAAGGCTGGTACATGTTATAGATGCCTCACAGGGATTCTTTTGCTCAGTGTGTGTGTGTGTGTGTGTGTGTGTGTCTGGATTGTGTGTTGACATCTCTATGGCTACAGACAGAGTCACATTCCTGGAGTTTTAATGCTGGATGCTGAACACGACCTTCAAATGCATGCTCAGATGAGAAACTCAATACAGATCTTCAGTCTGAGCCTGGCTGTTGTGCCAGAAAAAGTGTTCTCTAAAGCTCTTAGAGTGTTTTAACCCATCACAGATCACTTGGTCACTGTCTGTTATTGTGTGGCACAAGAATCGATCAATGAGTCAGCAGTTTACCGTGAGTGTTTCCAAGTGTGTGTAGCACACTAACAGGAAGAGGATGAAGCTCAGTCCACCTGTAACACTGTGTGTGTGTCCATCCTATTGTTTTTTGAGAAGTGTGTTTCCGGTGTAAACGGCATGTGTCATACCAAAACATGGCATGCAAACACGTGCAATGGATGATTTTAGTGTACAGTTTTCTTGTTTAGGCTATTCTTTCACTTTCGTTCACTGTGGATGTTTATCACAAACCTAAGATGAACACAAAAGATATAAACGCTTATATGGTTTGTGGCACTGCTACATTGTTTAGTTTGTACATGCAAGGTTAAAAACTGGTTACAGTTATCCCAAAAACAAAACGACAACTTTCAAGGGGTAGCATTAAAAACAAAGGTGTAGAAAATGGCCCCTTCAAACTAAAATTCTTTAACCTGTAAATGTCTGAAACATGTCACACATCTCCAGGCATTGGCTAATTTTAGCTGTAGAGTGTTGTTGACTAACAGCTGACCCAGTGCACTTTTTGAATCCATGCCTCACAGGTGCAGGACAGCTGCCCCACCCTGAACCCGGGACTCGATCCTTTCTGTTTGATCAGATTTTCAGTGTATCCCGAGAGATATCCCATAATATTGACTTGATTGCAGACCTTGCAAAATCTGAGCTCAGTTTGTTGCATTGAACTCTAATGGAGACATAATGGAGTTTTTAGCCTCTTTCTCAAAAGAAATATGTAAGACACATATGGGACTTTCAGTTGCTCTCCATTTATTCTCATTTAAGAGAAATAATGGAGATATTAAAGAGATCTTGTCTCTGATTTGGGTAGTCACGTTTCACGAACTTTTCACATAAAAGTGAGTTTGCAGAAGCGTTGGGCGGTGTGCTGCTGACCTGAGATCAGTGAGTGGATCATTAACTCTTGCAGTGAGTGACTTGCTGTGCTTTCAGCCTTTTGTTTGTGTTGTGATTTATTTGGCCACTGATACAGTAGCAGTTATCTGATTTTGTAAACACTTTGTGTTTATAAAAAATAATATAGTGATCAGAATTAGACACACAGATCACACAACTGCTGTACTGTATATACTCTGCTTTCTAGTTTTTTACAAAAGCTATATACTAAATAGTCTAAGTATAGATGTGCAATATGTTTGTTTTACTCCGACCAAATCATGTGAATGTGTCTTTATAATTTTCAAACCTGATTGTAAAACAGAATTTTCACTTAAATGCAGTATTCATGTCAGATGTGGGATCTCTCTGTTTAGTATCTTTCTGACCATCAAGACATTTTGTTGCTTGGTATAAACAATGCTGATCAGTATAAACAAATACGGGTCATTCTTACGAAAACCTCATTCCAGTAATGATTTTAAATATAACACATCATTTATTATTTATTTCTGTAGAAACATACTTTATTAAAAATAATAATACACAATACTACATACGTTACGTTTTAACATACATTAAAAAAGTTAGGTGGGGCGACAGGAACAATAACCTAAAAATTACACCATCAATAATGTAGGACTGAATGTAATTGTTAAATAGGTATTTGACAGGTGATATAACCATTTTTCATGACCTCTTAGCTTAAAATGAAACATTCAACCATCAAAGCATGTACTTATAAGTAATAATTGTAATTTAATGTGGATTAATTGCAGTAACAAACTGCCAGCACAGTTCGTGTGATGCGTCCAGTAATATACAGAAAGTGTTCTGTTTCCTCCATTACGTTACTGGTGCTGTGAATATGTAAATCGCCTTAAAATAAAATTATGTTTTATATTTGCGAAATACCTGAAGTCTATCGGGTCTGTCTTCATAATCTCTCGCAGTACTGGGGGCAGAGAATCGTCTACGTCGCTGCACAGGTTAAGGTTGCGTATGATGATGAAATTACGTTGGGGCTAGCCCTCCGGGAAGCCATAGAGAATGCATTGCAGGGCCTGAAGTTTGAAAAAAAAAAAGCTCTTTGAATAGAAGTCAATTGGAGGACTTGGGGGGCGTGCGAACTGACATCTAGTAGCGCTAACATCCAGTAAAATGCGATGCGAGTCTCACTTGCATGTTGTACCTTATCCGCCCAACCCCCCACCGTTCGGTCCTCGGTAACAAAATTAACTCGAAACCAGTCCGTGGTGTGAAAAAGGTTGGGGACCCATGCTTTAAAACATGTAAAACTTTTTGATGCAAGTATTTTTTAAATTCATTTTTGACATCTTTGCATCCAAGATAACTTTACCCACATCTCAACAAAACTGAGTGTCTGTTTTCCCAGAAGGAATTTTACTTTCCAGTTAAATGAAAGACAAAGACAGCGTTTACCAGACAAGACCTGCTGCTGAAGATCACCCTTCCTGAAATGTTCAGTTTGAGCTCTTATCAAACACACCTGAACCTGTTCATCCAGGTGTTCAGGATGAGAATAACCTCAATCTATACACTAAAGCTCACCACTAAACTGGTTTATGGTATCACTGAGATTGGAGTCATTCAGTAGCCGTCTGACTGACGCTTGTGGCCTTGCGTAAAAAATGCAGAGAAGCCAGAATTTCATGTAGTTGCAGTTTTGTCAGAGGAGCGGTTCATTACGGCTGGAGGAGACATTGAAGCGGCAGCATGTCGGATATTTGATTCTTGATTCATTCATTGTGTTCAGCTCTGTTGAATAGGGCTGTGGCAGTGGCAGTTTTTTACCACCGCTGTGGTGCGTGGTTGAGAAATATATATTATTTATATAAATAATATATAAATGACATAAATTTAAATTATTATATTTGCGTGTAGCAACCACATGATGTGTGGAAGAGAATTATAGACATTTATACATTTTGAAATTATGATATCTCAAAAAACAAAAAGGATAAAATCTGTTCGTGTTTAATGCGCAAATCCATCAGTAAAACGGCACACTACAGCATATAAAACATTTAAATAAACATCAGTAAATTATGAAAACTTAAATAATATCAGAAAATTAAATGATAAATATAAAAGCATTTGATGCAGTGACAACTACCCTTACAGCCCTTAACAATTCCATTTCAAACAAACTCTTTAAACCTACCTCGGCTTTTCTATTCAGATTGCCATAAAAAAAAGTTACTTTTTCCTACTTGTTGATGGAAGACATGTTGACATTGTCCAGATTAAAGGCCGTTTTACTTCTGCATCGGACCTACGCCGTAGGCAACGCGCCGGTTTATGTTTATAGTACTTGTGCGTTGTTATCCGCGATGACAGGCACGGACCACTAGTAGTCAGTGTCCGCAGGCGTATTGCTTGTGTAACCAAAACAAGAGCCGAAGAAGCTTGTTGTGTACACCGTCAGTGAAGCATTAGCAGTGATGGCGGCAGGTAAAGACACTTTTGTAGCAGCTTGAGTTGTTAAATATAGAAGAACAAATCATTTATTTAGATCATTCATTCAGAAATGCGTGTAGGTAAAGGTGGCGCTATCAGTTAGTTTTTTAACCTGAGGGAGGGGTGAAAGCAGACCAATCGCTGTGCGTCGTATTGACAGCTATTACGGCATAGGGTATGCGTCTCTGCGTAGACTACGGCGTAGGTCTGTGTTCAGAAGATGTGCTCAAAGCGCCAATGAATAGATGTTTCTCCGCAACTGCAGCAACCTGCATGCGCTCCGACACAAAGCAAGCGGGTCATAGACGCTTTTGACTTTATGTAACTGGTAAAGATCCATAGCAGAACCCGCAGAATAACCTGGGTTTTGCCATGCAGGCCTGCGCTCGAACGAACCAACGGAAACATATGCCAATCATTTCTGTGTTAATGTAAAATCTTTTAAATTAAACCATTCACAACTGAAGGGCTATGAATACCAATCTTTATCGCAATTGTCATTATTACACTTATATTTGTCACAGTGTGACGTGCACTACCGCCGGTGACAGTTCACCACCGCCATATCACTTTACCACCACGGTGGTGCGGTTGTCACAGCCACCATCACAGCCTTACTGTTGAGCCCAGCTATGGCTTTAGTTGACCAATAGAAAGGCCAAATCCTGCGTGTGTTTAAGAATAACATCATACTGAGCACAACCACACTCAGACATCCAGAGACACAGCAGACAAATATGTAAAATATACTGTAAAATGTACACTGTAAAATATGCTGGCTTATTTTCAACCCAGTCAAAATGAGACAAACCCATCTGTTGGGTTTCAACCTAAAAAACACTTTTGTAATGCATTAATAAGCAAATTAATAATAAAAATAATTGTTTATGATATTTTATAGCTTATACATAAACTCTCTTTCAATACAAAGTGTATTTAAAGCATATCTTTAACAACGAAATTATTGTATGCTACTTCATATAAGGAATACACAATTTCTTTAATATCAGTGAGTGTTTTGGGCCTGTCATTTGTGTTTTATTATGCTGCTGCCCCTTTAAGAGCAAGTAAACAGATTTACGGATCTTATACTACTTGACACATTTTATGTTCATGAAACCGACCACTTTTACAGGGATCCTTGCTAATATGAGAATTTTGACGTAATTTTGTGTTTCATCATCAATAGCATTAAATGTGTCTCTTACTGGCTCTACACCTGCGCATATTGCATCTTTGGGGGGCAGGGACACTGATAGATAAGTGAATGGCTGAAGAAGGGGAGATGAATTGGAGTTTTTGCGCAATATAACATTTCTGCGCATTAAAGTTTGGAAGTCGTACCCTCCGAAAAGATAGTGGCAAAATGCAACCATTTGGTAGCAGTCTAGAGCCCTGCATTGTTGGTTTCAATATAAACATTTTCTTGGTTAATTTAACCCAGTGGTTGGGTTTTTCTCTTTTTGACCCAACTGACAAATAACAAAAATTAAAAACAGTACAATACATGGTGTCATTTGAAAACAATATGCATCTTCATATACAAACAGAGCACGCTCTGATGGGCAAAGACACAAAAATGTAGGTTTTCTTCTGAATGGAAATGAACATATGTTGTGTTTCTTTTACAGTCATATTGAGAAGATCACCACATGGCATGATCCTCGGAAGAGCAGAACACCCTCAGTGAATCAGATGAGTGTCCACAACCAACCCTCCAACAATGGCAACATCCAGCAGCGCTCCATGGCCCTGTCTCAACCCAACCTTGGTGAGTCCACTTACTCACGGAAACACATTTTATGTCATCTAACCTCACTGCTCACATCAAAATTTCACAGCTGTGATGCGGATTCAGGGTCATTCTTCCCTGCTACATCTTATGGAGGTTAATAGTCATCCAGAGATAAAGCCTGCCGGTATGCAAAGATGTGGTTACATTTAGGTAAAAAAAATATATATAGTCCATATACTACGGGGTGGGAGTTTTGAAAGCATGATGAGTTTGTTGACTGTCATACTCTGAATGCTGCATCCTGTCACACAGGCTCTGTCACTACTGTAAATCAATTGTGCTTCAAAAGCACTTTCTTTGCCCTTTTTTCTTTCCAAATCCTGATTTGTAATGAAATGGAAAAAAAGGTGTGCCTGTGCTTTGTTGGCAATGGAGAAACAGATTCCAGTGAAAGGGGGAAGGGAAAGAAAACAGTTTAAACGGAAAAGAGATTCATCTGCAAACTAGACGCATAAGCAACACTTATAATTTTACTTCATGAAAACTTTCAAGAAATGCCGTGGTCATATTTCGCCCAAGAATCACAGTAGAAACATGAAAACGATCTTTTTTGACTTTTGTACATCTTTACAATATGAATGACAATACATATTTGTAAAATATACAGTGAAAGTCTTTTACTGCAGGTTGTATTTATATCGCACTTTGTTTAAAAGCAGCTTTACAGATAAACATTTTTGTTCACATGACAGTATACGAGGCATAATTTTCACATAAAAATAATGTCAAAAAATTATGTACGAAATCTAAAGGGTCCTAAAGTACAGCTTTATTTTCATCCTTTCTGATTTCTTAACATTGGTTTGAGACTCAAAACAATCCCACTAGCCTTGTGGCTCTTTTTATGGGCTTTGAAGTTTAGGAACATTTTGAGAAAGTGCTTGTATTTTCAGTTAGACTGATTTGAGCCTGTTGTGTAATTCATTATGATGGGCTTCTTTAACACTTAAGGATTGTGGGTAGTTAAAACTTGTTTGTTAAAAAGAACATTTTGCCTTTTTAAGTCATGTGTACTAATGAATCATGTGCAGCCAGGAAAATATTTTTAGAAGGTCATTTTAAAGTCGTTTTTGATTATATGTTGACATCAAGGACTAGTTTTGCCTGTTCACTGTTCAGTTTACCAAGAAGTATACCAGCTGTTGTGTGTAAAGCCTTTGTGACATGTAGTGCACTAGATGAAGCACACTTCTCAGCCAGATCACTGCTCCGGCTGCTGGCTGATCTCGAGCTGTTGTACTGTTGATAAACAGAAGAGTTGCCCAAGGGTTGGGAGATGACTGTCACTTACTTCATTGACCACAAAACCCAAAGCACCTCGTGGCTGGACCCCCGCATGCAAGGTGAGTAAAGAAGACTCTGTCGAGTTGTCTGGAGTCAAGAATCAGCCCCGCCCTGCCCTATCCCACCCCGCACAGACCCCCACCCCAATCCCATAATTCACTTCTGATCACTTCTTCTCTGTGATCTCAAACAACACAAGTTCTGCTCGTCTGTAATAATCTCCAAATCATTTACAGTACATGATAATCATTATGCAGGCTGAATTACGTTGTGTCAATGACTAACAACGAAACCTAATGTGATTGTAAGTTTGTACTTTTCTGGCAAATCAGAGCATTAATTGGTCAAGTGAAGCATGTGACGTGTTGCCTTGGCTTTCTACCACACCACCTTTTTCAATGTTTATAATTATAAATATATATATAAATAAATATAATTATAAAACATGTCTCTTCAGTTTGTCTTGATTCACTGTTACCCACATCACAGCTCAAAGCTGAGTTTTAACATAGATAATATTTAGATATAAAAAGCTTTTTTATAATTGTGGTGTGCAGGCATCTCAAGATCATATATGCCTCGAGTCCATTGTCCTGTTATAAAAAAACAAGACTAGTAGCAAGTAACAAGACTAAGATATAGGAGCTGTTATGAAGTGTTGTTGGAAACAGGATGCACGGGTTAATGCCTGTTGCTGTCCTCTTGTGTTTTCTGCTGACCCTGGTGGACAGATGATGCAGTTTCATGGAAATCATTGAAACAAGAAGCTTATTGTTGGTGGGGCTTCAGCAAGGCGCACGCGTCATGAACGCTCCACCCTGTTATCGTGACTTGCGTGCTCTCTCGTTGTTCAGCTCACATGTGTTTTCTATCATGGCGGTTGTTGTGACAGTCAGATATCAGGGGGGCTGTAAAGCTCTGGCGGCTCACATCTGGTGATGTTCTGCAGATGTCTAAACACAAAGTAACCGAGTCCAGCACGTTTTTCATCTGAGCGCTGAGCTGTGGTAAAGTGAACAGGTAACAGGTGAATCTGAGGACACCTAGCATAACAATGCAAAAAGATTGTATTGTATGAGAGAAAAGATTTTAAAACTAGAACATTTGAGTGGTGCTTGCCTTGGCAAAACTTAAGCCACTCTAATAATACGACGATTCTTTTAGCATGATGCTAGCATGTTTTGTTAACTATATATTTTGTTTACTATAAGTTTAAAGTTTACTATAACCTGTTTACTGTGTTGCTGGAGTGTCCCATCGGGTTGCTAGGTGCTGCTCAATAAGCTGATTCCTAGGTATTGCATTTCCACTGTGACATGGTGGCTGCTGCACCACGGATGTGATAAATGAACATACATCGCCGCCTTTGCGTCTACATTTGGGCAGCGTCATGCAAACATTACCACGAACTGCCGTAGAAATGTAGGGGCGTGATTGCAAAACTTTGCGTTTTGTGACTTGGATGTCTTATACATGCACAAACGGTTCTATAACATACTAAATCAAAAGCAAAACATGACATCGCGTTCAATCACCCCTTTAAAGTTAAGATAGCCTCACGGTTTCCTTAGATCTTAAAAGATAAGAGGTTTTATACATGTATTTGATTATTTCACGTTTGAAACAGAATCATGATTTCAAATGCTGTTTGACACACCACATGCGATTCAGTATATACATGCTAAGCAAGCATTATATATGGCATATATTTACAATAAGAATTTATTTAGGATCATTAGTTTGCAATTAAAATAAACATTCTCCCCTATTGGCTGGTCGAACAGATTCATGTGATTGGTTGAGTAGTGTTTACAGTTTTCAGGAAATCAGCCTAAAATCTAAAAATATATGTTTAAAGGATGATATGCTATATAAATGATCGTAGTATTATTGTAATGAAAATCTAATGTAAATAACAGAAATCGTAATGAGAATGAGATGTTTTTCATTTTATAAAGTTGGGATGAAAGTATGTTATAAATTAACATCGCAATGCAGAAATCACACTGGTCCTAAAAATGGGCTTGGCTTCATGTTTTCTTAATTGCAGTGTGTAATATCTTTGTGGGTTTGGGCTGAAAGCTAATGCTGATGATAGTGAAGGACAACATTAGGTCGCTTCATCTCACCATAAAAGGCAGTGTTTGTTTCTCCTCATCTCACGCTTGCCAAATCCTCATCCTTAAAACTCATCTTTGAAGATCTTTCTGATGTGAAGAAATGTTTGCAAATCTTAAAGAAAGCAGTGCGGCATAGAAGGTTCAGATGTAGAGTTTAATGCAGTAAAATACACATGTCTGGTGGAGTGTGTGTGGATCATGTTGAGAATCAGCTGGGCTTTCCTGTAGCTCAGTGGTTAAAACATGGTGCTAGCAATGCCAAGGTCATGGGTTCGATTCTAGGGACTCAAAAACAAATGTACAATGTGTAATGTGTAATACAAAGTGAAACTGGTGAAGTGTTTGTTTTAATAAGCCGTTCTACATACACACAAGGGACATGTTTCAGCATGTTACTTTTTGATACACACATGCATGATCTGAATAATGTGAAATGTTGGGCGGAGATATCCTATTACTTTCCAAAAGTATTACATAATGAACATTAAACTATAGGGGCGAGAAACTATGAAGCAGCCGTGAATAAAGACCTGAGCGTGATGCTGTTGAATGTTTGTTAGGTAACATGTCAAGTTAAAAATGCATCTTCAGATCTAGTTCCATTGCATTATACATCACACAAAAGAGACATCCACCAGAAACATGTTACACTCAGTTGTACATGTACATTGTGTCAAACTCAGGCGCCTTTTAGCTGTTCTTTACACTGAAACAACAGCTTTTCAAAGAACCTGGCTATGATATAAAGTATGTTCATTGTATGTTTCCTCGCAGTGATTAACCAGCAGGCGCATCAGCAGCACCTCCAGCAACAGCAGCCGCAGCACCAGCAGCCGCCACCACAGCAGCAGAGCCCACAGTCTGCCATGATGAACATGAGCGCCCAGCAGCACCAGCAGAAGATGAGACTGCAGCGCATCCAGATGGAGCGAGAGCGCATTCAGAGGAGACAGGAGGAGCTCTTGCGACAGGTGAGTGTCAAACACGCGCACACACCTATTAATTTTTAAAATACTGAGTTTCTAAAATGAGCACTGCAATTAGTTAGATAACAGGTTGTTGCCCCATACTCACACTGTTGTTTGCCATTGTGGTTATGTTGACTGATCAAGGTGCACAAACAGGAATCATTTCAAAACATTCCAGGCTCACAATGTACACCGATCAGGCATAACATTATGACCACTGACAGGTGAAGTGAATAACACTGATTATCTCTTCACCACAGCACCTATTAGTGAGTGGAATATATTAGGCAGGAAGTGAACATGTTGTCCTGAAATTTGATGTATTAGAAGTATGTAAAATTGGTAAGTGTAAGGATTATAGCGAGTTTGACAAGGGCCAAATTGTGATGGCTAGACGACTGGGTCAGAGCATCAGTGCTTATGGATGTTCCCAGTGTGCAGTAGTCAGTATTATCTATCAAAAGTGGTCCAAGAAAGGAACAGTGGTGAACCATATGGGTTCAATAAAAACCCATAGGTTTATGGGGCTGCAAAAGCGGGACCAACACAATATTAGGAAGTTGGTCATAATGTCAAAAAGTCTTTGAAGACGATTATAAAGCCGAGATTTCGCACACCATTTTTTAATGGAGCTCATCCTTTCATTTAGGTTGGATGAATAGAATATCCTTTGTTTTACCTATCTTATGTTAGACATTGTTGGACAGACACTTTGAGACACTACCCATACAGCACTGTAGGGACAGATTTTTTCTCAAGATACAACTGTGTGTTGTCTGTATACTTATCTATCATCTCACTGTCATCACTATCTATCTCACCAGTGTGTTTGTTTTTTTATGCTTGGCTGTCTTCATGCGCTTTTTGGAACTCTGCTTGTTTTGCATTCTCCTTCCCATTTCACACTCTGCCCTCCCACCTTATCGCCATTGACAACACCCCCTTTTATGTGAAAATATACTGCTGAAATGTGGGTTTCATGGAATTTTAAGGAATAGTGTTATGGTGACAAACAAAATAGATTGGACCCAAAATAGAACCTTGAGGTAAATCACTTTGAGAGGCCCCATATTGCACCCTCATTAGAGATAAGAATGTCCATTTCTGACATTTAATGGCAGTACATGTCGATTTGTTGCATCAGCCTAACAAGGCTGAAAACTTTATGTGTTGGCCATTGATGTTAGTAGTCAATTTTCCACCCTCTCTGGAAGTGCTTGGAATGGGGCCGGATTGGGCAACATTAAAAAAGAAGTCAGACAGTGTCACAATGTGAAGTTTTTAATCCAAACAGAAAATTTCTTTTTTAACACTTTTATGCCAGTACCAATCTTTAAACACACACACCAGTTTGAGAGTGTTAGCCATTAACATGAACAGCAAGGAATGTTTCCTGTTGTTTGAATTCCTGCCACGTGTGTATTAAAATGAAGTGACTCTTTAATTGTGTATTAACAGTGATGTCCCTAGTGATGTTTAAGTGTGTGTTTAAGCAATTAATCAAGGTTCAGGTTTATAAAAATGATTTAAAGGAGGTCATCGTCCTTCTGTACCTTCAGTTTCAGAAAAACACCAGCAGGACAGTTTACTGAAGCAGACGGACCTCACACAGCGTGTTTATATGGAACATTTCTGACTTGAGTAACTTGTGTTTTATGTGCTAAGAGAAACCATGTCGCTTGCATGTGTTTGTAGAGGCCATTTTTGAAAAAAAAGTGGCTATTATAAAGCGTTGAGTCAGTTTCTGGTACTGAAAGTTTTCCACAGCAAATTCTTGCAGCTGTTTTTGTGAACACACTCCACCCTGAAACATGTGCCAAGAGACACTGATCTATATTCAGACCTGATCCCTGAATCAGACTGCCAAAAGACCTGTATTGAAAGTAACCAATTCCCCAAGCTTACAATGGGGATTTACAAAACCACAGATTTTCATATCACTTAAATATTATAATTTAATAGACCCAGCTCATGATTTATTTCTTTTTTTGTGATTTATTTCTTTTTTTTTTACTGCGTTCGTACTTCACAGTTTTATAACTGCATGAATTACCCTTTAAAGTAACAAAAACAAAGCAATAAAATGAAATCGAAACGAAATCACAATAAGACCTGGAACATGCATTAAAGTAAAATTTTATTTCATGGTGATGATTTGAGCTCTGTAAATGTGGTCAGGTTACAGTGTTTGTCTTTATATCTCCAGGAGGTGGCGCTCCGGCAGCTGCCCATGGACTCTGAAAATATGGCACCTGTGGCACCATCCATCAGCTCTCCCGCCATGACGCAGGGCAACATGCCTACCAACAACTCTGATCCCTTCCTCAACAGGCAAGTATCCTCTTTACTTTGTTTTTGCTATTTAGATTGTGTAAGCTAAATTTGATGCTATGTGTGTTTGTTCACAGTGGGCCGTACCACTCACGAGAGCAGAGCACGGATAGCGGCCTCGGACTTGGCTGTTATAGCATCCCCACCACCCCTGAGGACTTTCTGAACATGGAGGAGATGGACACAGGTACTGCAGATAACATGATGTTGCCATATCGCTGTGTTTAATGCGCCATTTTTAATGTAATCTTCCCTCTGCAGGTGACAACATGGTGCCAGTCAGTATGAATGTCCCCCAGCAGAGCCGTTTTCCAGACTTTCTGGACTCCATGCCCGGCACCAATGTGGACCTGGGCACCTTAGAAGGTGCTGACCTCATGCCCATCCTAAATGATGTGGAGTCGGTCCTGAACAAGAGCGAGCCGTTTCTGACCTGGCTCTAGACTCACACCAAACAGACTTTGAACATATAGACTTTCTGAACATATATATTAACAATCCGCTTCTTCCATTAGTGTCACTTTTGTAAGCATCAGTTTGTGATGCTGAGTCACAGAACAAAACTTACCAAAGTGTTTAGCCTGCGATCAAATAATCAAGCTTGAATGAAAGCCACAGTGGAGCAAGACTCGAGTGGTTTTCTGTAACTGAGATAGATTGAGTATGATTTTTGTCATTGGTAAAGCGGCTACCAAACAATCTCTCTGATCATGCTGAACAAGACTCTTCAATGCCTGTGTGTTAGTAAATGTTACCCAGAGAGTTGAGCATTTACAGAGTGAATCTCATGAAACCTAGAACACACACACATAAACAGAGAGACATAAGACATTATATGACCACAATAAAATGAACCATTGATAATTTTTCATCATGACATTATAATGACAATGAATAGCACATATTTTTCCTCAAAAAATCTCATTACCATAATGCGATAACACTAAATATAACATTATACGTCAAACAAAATATTTAAACAGTGATATTTTGTTGATTTAAATAGAACAAAGTATAGTAACAGTACATTTACAGTACAAATGACTGTAAATTACTTTAAGCAGTTGTTTTAGTAGTAGTAGTATGATTTGGGATAAAAATTTGTTTAATTTGTTATAAAAGAAATGATGGTTTTGTATTTTTCTTCAGGCTAAAATGTGACGACAGGTTTTTATGAGATTCACCCGGCAGAGTTGATTTTAAACATGATTCAGTACCAAATCAATAGCAGCTGTGTATATATAAAACAAATGACATGACTTTATATCCAGCACTGAAATATTTCAGTTTTGTTTTAGATGTTTGTATTCACATTTATTCCAGTTTAGTTATTGTGTCAAGTGAGCTCATGATGCTACAGTTTGCATTTGTAGACAAACGTTTTATATCATGTATGTTTTTTTATGTACTGCTACAGTATTCTTGTTTTGTATACTGTAAAATACCAGCTCTTGACATCTGGTGCATTGAATTAGTTTGCGGTTTAGTATTTATCAAGAGCTATGAACTGTTTGTTTTAAATAGTTTTTTTCATAGATTTTTCATATATATTTTTTTTCATAGATTTTAAGCACTACAATACAGCAAGGCTCAGCAATTCTGATGTGACCATTGAAGGTTTTGACTAGTTGCAATGATCATGGTAAATAAAAGTCTGGTCACTAACACGATCTGATGGTCAAATGTTCATCTGACAGGTGAACAATTTCCCACAATATCTCCATGAATAAGCAGAGAGAAGTTTTAATGATTAAACACTCAAACTGGTGCTAAAATCCAGTAATACATACATACAAAATTGTTTTTTTTATTTCTAAACAGGTCTAATTTTTGTAATGCATGTTTGATCTGTTTGATAATCACAGAATTGATGTGTCTATAAAAACACCTTAATGTCACTTCTTTGTGTATGGTTACTTTATAGATGATTTTAAAGTAAAAAGTGTTGCTTTTAAGGATTCCAGAGAGCTGGTTTGAAGGTTGGGTGAATTTTAAGATGAGAGACTCTAGGTCAAACTGAGCTCATGACGTCCTTCGTAAGGACTGAGCGGTGAAGTACTGGGTCAGAACAAACTGATACAAGCTTTACTCGAAGCCACGCAACCTTCCTTAGAGGCACACTGTAACATTGAAGAGAAGAGAGGAGGAGCCCACATGATGGAGCTGCGCTTTTCTTAAGCGTTAGAGATCTGAAGCAGCGAGATCAGTGAGAAATCAATACACGATTTCAGTTTGTGAACATTTGTTCTGTGGTAAGATGAAAATCAGTTTATGAGTTATGTAGTGCACTACACTTGGAGAACATAAAGATGGTTTCTGGCTCTGACAATGTCGCTTGTGCTCAGAAAACAAACAGCGTATCGTGCATGTGAGCTGTAACTTCTTTGAAATCAAAAACGGAAAAGAATAAAAAGGTTTTATTAGCATGAATTGATGGCTTTGGTGTTTTACTTGCATTGACTCTGTATTGACTCTTGTATTGATTGTGGGCCAGGTGACTGTCAGATCAGAAAATGTGGCACCAAACTCCAGCTCCTGCTATTAATTCAAACAGGTTCTCTTCCCTCAACACCATGCCGGTTGAGATGCCTGTCACAAGTGCCCTGGTTATCTGCGATTCATTACCCACTATAGTTGAATGAATACCAAGAGCCAGAGTGTCTGATGATGAGTCCAAAGCAAAAGGTGCTGGCTAATGCAATACATAAATACTCTAGGATTGTTATTTACACTGGCACTAATGATGTTGGACTCCATCAGTATGGAGATTGCTCTTAAAGAGGTGTGTTAGTAAAATCAATGTCAGACACTGTAATATGCTCTAGTACCCTCCCTGCTTATCAGGGTGAAGAGACCTATACATTGGCAAGAAAAAGGTATGTGAACCTTTTGGAATTTCATGGTTTTCTGAATTAATTTGTCATAAAATGTGATCTGATCTTCTAAGTCAAGGGTATTGACAAACATAATGTATCTAAACATAAGAACACAAAAAATTCTGATCTTTCATGTCTTTATTGAACACACTCATTCAACATTCAGCAGTGGAAAAATTAAGTGAACCCTTAGAATTATTAACTGGTTGTAGCTGTGGATCAGACCTGCACATTGTTGAGGAGGAATTTTAGCCCATTCTTCCTGACAGAACTGCTTTAGCTCTGTCATATTCTTTGGACGTCTCATGTGTATGGCCCTCTTCAAGTCAATCCATAGCATCTCTATTGGGTTGAGGTCTGAGCTCTGACTTGGCCACTCCAAAAGGCGGATTTTGTTTTTCTGAAGCCATTCTGTTGTGGACTTGCTCCGATGTTTTGGATCGTTGTCCTGTTGCTTCACCCACCTTCTACACAGTTTCAGCTGACGTACAGACATTCTGATATTATCCTGAAGAATTGTCTGATATACTTGGGAATTCATCTTCCCCTCAATGATTCCAAGCTGGCCCGGCCCTGATGCAGCAAAACAGGCCCAAATCATGATGTTTCCTCCACCATACTTAACAGTTGGGATGATGTTTTCATGATGATATGCCCTTTCTACGCCAGATGTAGTGCTGTTTTTTTTCCAAATAGTTCAATCTTAGTTTCATCAGTCCACAAAACATTTTGCCAATACCGCTGTGGTGAGTCAATGTGCTCTTTTGCAAACTTCATGCATGCAGCAATGTTCTTTTTAGTAAGCAGTGGCTTCCTTTGTGGTGTCCTGCCGTGGATACCCTGCTTGTTCAGTGTTTTACGTATTGTAAACTCATGAACAGAGATGTTAGCAAGTTCCAATGAATGCCTTCAAATCTTTGGCTATCATTCGGGGTTGTTTCTTTACTTCATTGACGAGTTTTCGTTGTGCTCTTGGTGTCATTATGACTGGGCACCCACTTCTTTGGTAGAGAAGCAACAGTCCCAAATTGTCTCCATTTGTAGATTGTTTGTAGAACTGTAGACAGGTAAAGTCTTTGAAATAACATTGTAACCCTTTCCAGCTTTATGTAAATCAACAATTCTTGATCATAGCTCCTCTGAAAGCTCTTTTTGGCGAGGCATGGCTCACATAAGCGTGGTGTTCTTGTGCAAAACCAACTCCAAAAGTTTGAGGGGTTTTTAGCAGTCAAAGTAGCTGTAGTCCACACCTCCAAACGTATTATCTTAACAAGACTTCAGGTGTGCTAAAAGCTTTTTTGAGGTCATTAACTCAAGGATTCGCATACTTGAAAGATCTGATTTTTTTGTGTTATTATTTTTTAGACACATGTTTGTCAATACCCTTGACTTAGAAGAAGATCAGATGACATTTTATGACAAATTTATTCAGAAAACCATGAAATTCCAAAAGGTTCACATACTTTTTCTTGCCACTGTAGTAGATTATTGCTGGATGTATGTGGACTGTGTAGAAGATGTTGGCGTCCCATAAAGGGATGCCGCTGTAGCTTTTAGTAGTTCACAACATGGACTGCCAAATGGTAAGATTTGCAATTTGTTGATCTTGGGCTGTCCTCTGTATGTTTTCCACAGGAACAGCACTTATTTTTAAATGGATTTATGTGTTAAAAATACTATTTCCTTCTCTTCTAGCATGGAATAGTTATTATTTTTCTTGTCATTATATATATAGAATATAATTTTATATTCAAAACAAAAATATTGTACAGTATTGTATCAAACTAAACAGTTTTTTTATTGTCTCTTTCAACGCAACTGCTAAATGTGTGTAGGAATGGGTTATGTAAAAGACATGCTCCCTCTGGTGGTGTGGCATGGAGGGGATTGAAGAGAAAGATCTGTTTTGTTGTGCTTACTCTACTGCCCTCTTTTGAGATGTACTGAAGTAGACCATAGATTCAAAGACATTTTACATGTACATGAGCATTTTGCCTTGGAGCACTTTTGAAGTCCCCAAAAATGTGCACAGACATCCGATTACAATACTGGTAGGTCAGAGATGATTGCCTAGTGGGCAGTACTCCGACACATGGTGTGGTTGCCCTCTGGGCGACCCGAGTTTGATTCCTGGCTCGTGGTGCTTTCCTGACCCCTTCTCTCTCACACTACTCTACTAATAAAAAAAACGCAAAATAAATTCCTGGTATAGTACAATCCATATCACATGCTGTACAGATCAGTGTCTAAATCCAGTTAAACAATGTTAAGGCTTTCGTAGTACATAACGTTCTAAAATGAATCAAATTGTTTTTTTATCAAATGAAACTTTACACTGACTAAGCAGTGAATATCACAATGATGTGTGAAATGTTTCTGTACCCTGTGCAACAAGCCACCACATCACATCTCTAATATTGCTTTCTGATGTCACTACATTTCCCTACTTATAAGTTTACATATTTATTTATTCATTTGGCAGACGCCTTAATCCAAAGCGACTTTTGGATTTGGACAATTGAGGAAAACAGCAAGCGATTCGTCTAAGCAAGCAATATTCACGAGAAGTGCTAGTAATACAAAGTTTCAGATACAACGTCAAGCTAGTATAAGCAAGTATATAGAAAACTCTAGAAAAGGAAAAGAGAGGTAGAAAGTTATTTTTTTATATATATTATGAGACAGTTAAATGCTCACGGAAGAGGTGGGTCTTCAGCTGTTTTTTGAATTGTGAAATTGATCCAGCCGTCCTGATGGAAACAGGAAGATCGTTCCACCAGCAGGGAACGGTGAAAATGTTATACTCATTGAGCCGGCAAACTTCTATAGCTGATTAAGAGCCAACATGACAAAATGTCATGGTATAACTCACATCATATTTATCTCATAAACTATATATGTAATGGCCCTGATGTCATTGCCTTCATCAACCCCTAAAGCTGTCCCTTAACCTGATACTGTCACCAACTGGATTAAAATCCTAAATTGATTTTGAGGAGATAAGCCTTTATTTCTAATTTAAACATTTTAAAAAGTCAAAACAGTTAAAACTCAAGGCAAAGAGCAAATAGGTAGGCTAATTCTGATACATGGAATGACTATCCATTATGACATGTAGGCATTTTTATATTTATGTACACAATAATTATCTTTTACATTTAAATATTTTATTGTTTCATATTTAAAAATGTTTGTGTGCTGCTGCACTTCCCTCTGTGTAATAAGCAAACCAGTGGACCAGCCCAGAGGTCTTTAAATAACAACCAAATATTGCGCCATTTACTTAAGACTTTAGACCAGGTCTGAGTTGATCTATGGTGAAGTCTATTTTCAGTTCCTCAAAATAGCAATGTGCCAACAATTGAAGTCAGGTGTGCAATGGGGGGGGAGAGAAGAGTGTAGTAGTATATGAGGGGCAGTGGGATCAGTGAGGGGCAGAGTTCAATAAAGAGACAGCTCTGGGAAAAAAGCTGTTCTTTAGTCTGCTAGTCCTGGTCCGGAGGCACCTGAAACGCCTGCCGGAGGGCAGGAGAGAAAACAGTCTGTGGGCGGGGTGAGAGGAGTCCTTAAGAATGCTGCGAGCTCGACGCAGACAGCATTTGCTCTGGATGTCCTCCATGGATGGAAGTGGAGTCCCTGTGATGCGTTGGGCGGTTTTCACCACCCGCTGCAGTGCCTTGCGCTCAATATCCGATGCTTTGGCTAACATGTTTGAAACTGGGCACATAGACAAGTTTAAAGTGCATGTGATTGTGAGAGATTATGCACGGAACATGATAAAGGCTATTGATGACAATGGACTGAAGAGCATACTGTGCATGGCACACACGCTGCAGTTGGCTGTGAATGAGGGAGTGCTTAGTCAGCGCAGCATATCAGAAATTACAGCAACCGGGAGAAAAATTGTGGGACATTTTAAGCATTTTCCGCTTGCTTATTCCCGACTACAAGATTTGCAAAAACAGTTTGGGATGCCACCAAAACGACTGCAGCAAGATGTGGCGAAATGGCGCAAATAGAGCTAACGGCTCTTGAAACATCTGGTGAAGGACAAGCCGCGACAGGGAGAACAGAGCAAAGTGTGCCTGAGAAACGGTCACATACAAGTGATGAGACGCACATTCCTTCACTTTCTGATATGTTTGACAAAATTCTACAGGAAATCATACTGACCCACAACAGTGTTAGAGCAAGCGCAGCCTCACAACAACTAGAAACCTAGCTGAACTACTCATTGCCAGAAGTGACAATCCACTTGACTACTGGCGTGGGAACAAATTTTAAATTTGTATTTAAAATCACAAATAAAAAGACTGAATTTAAAAGACAAATAAAGAGAAATAAAATGGATTAAAAATGTTTGCACATATAAAGGGAATAAAAACAAGAAAAGATAAATCAAAATGCAGCACAGTGCTCAGGTTGTATACGCACAGCTAAACAAGTATGTTTTTAATCTGGATTTAAAAGTGTCTACTGTTGGTGAACATCTGATGTCTTCTGGAAGCATATTCCAGTTACGAGTGGCGTAATGGCTAAATGCTGACTCGCCTTGTTTTGAGTGAAACCTTGTTACCTCTAACTGACTTGATCCTAATGATCTAAGAAGTCTGTTTGGTTTATATATAATAAGCATATCTGAGAAGTATTTAGTTCCTAGGCCATTGAGTGATTTGTAGACAGTTAATAAAACTTTAAAATCAATTCTAAAAGTAACTGGTAGCCAGTGTAGAGACCTGAGAATTGGAGTAATATGCTCAGATTTTTTGGTTCTGGTCAGAATCCTGGCGGCAGAGTTCTGTATGAGCTGCAGCTGTCTGATGGTCTTTTTGGGAAGGCCTGTAAGGAGTCCATTACAATAATCCACCCTACTGGTGATGAAAGCATGAACAAGTTTCTCTAAATCTTGGCTTGAGACAAAACATCTGATTCTGGCTATATTTCTGAGATGGTAGTATGCTGATTTGCTTATTGCTTTGACATGACTGCTGAAACTAAGGTCAGACTCTAAAATGACACCTAGATTTTTAACTTTACTTTGAGTCTTTAGACCTCTTGAGTCAAGATATGTGTTTACCTTGTTAGTTTCATCTTTGTTTCCAAATACAATGACTTCAGTTTTGTCTTTATTTAACTGAAGGACGTTTTGGCACATCCAGCTGTTAATTTCATCAATGCACTGGCAAAGGGAGTCAATAGGCCTGTAGTCATTGGGTGAGAGGACTAAGTAGATCTGAGTGTCATCTGCATAGCTGTGATAAGCAATTTGGTTCTTTTTCATTATTTGACCAAGTGGGAGCATGTACAAATTGAACAGGAGCGGTGCAAGAATTGAGCCCTGTGGTACACCACACGTCATGGATGTCCACTCAGATTTATGGTTACCTATGTTCACATAGTAACCCCTCCCTTTAAGGAGCCATTTAAGGACAGACCCAGTTCATATCAGTTACCAGTATTGTTTGCAGTCTTGTGTTGTTCACCAGCAGATTGGAGTTGGTGTGATCCCTGGCGTTGGGGCAGAGGCCGGAGAGCTCTCTCAGATGGAGGGGGAGGGCGAGCTGGATCCAGAGGCTTTGGTGGTTGTGGGGCCCGCCGTTTTTTAGTTGTAACTCGTGGACTCGCGACAATAGAGTGGGAGAGCTTTGTTCCAGCAGACACTAGTTCCTCCATTTTTTCTGAGAAGCTCAAAAGAGGTGATGACGGAGAGAGGGAGAAAGTAGGTAGAAAGAGGGACTGTGAGTCTGGTGTTTCTGGAGGCTGAAGTATGTTATCTTGCCTCTCCCAGTTGTTATCCACAGAAACGTCCTTGGGTGTTGAGTCTTCATCACAGTTTAATGGATGTGATGTCACTGGGCAGGGTACAGCCTGAGTGGTGACCGTGAGCAGTGGTTGTTGTGGCTGAGTGGTGTTATCCAAGTGTCCATCCGACTGATGTGAAATCCTGTGGTCACTGAGGCCAGATGTATGTGTGCCCTTCAGGAGTGGACTGGCAAACTCTGCTGATGGGTGATGGAGGGAGAAAAGGATATTGTCCTTTAGCACTCTTGTGCCAAGTTTGTTTGGGTGGAGACCATCTGTTGTAAAGAGTTGTCTTTGACTCCAGAAAAGATTGAAATTGTCAATGAAATTCAGTCCTCTCATGTTGCAGGTTTTTTGCAGCCATGTATTCAGACTGAGTAGCCGAGAAAACATGTTTGTTCCTCGAGCTGGAAGAGGTCCACTAATGAATGCCTGAACTTTCAGCTTTTCTAGCGTTTCAAAGAGTTCATTAAATTCAATTTTAAGGAGCTCTGACTGCTCTTTTCGAATTTCATTTTTTCCCACATGAATGACAATCCGATTTACAGACTTATGTTGTGTCAGGATATTGGACAGTTCCTTGTTTACATCAGCAATCATTGCTTGAGGAAAACAGTATACAGGTGTAGCCCTGCTACAAAGGTTTCTGATAATAGAGTCCCCCACTATCAGAGTATTGGGCTCTGCTGCTTTCTGAGCAGAGAACTGTTGCCTGTTTGACACAGAGCGTCTGCCAGCTGCAGTGTCCACTCTTGATTGATGTGGTTTTTGCCTGACCACATTTGGGGATTCTTCACCCACACTCATTAGTGCCTCAAATCTATTTTCAAGATGCACAGGGGGTGGTAGAATACCAACATTGGCTAGTCGAGCCATAGCCATATCTGGTGTAGATGAAGCTAATGCAGAAATTTGTGAAACTCGTGATAGTCTGATGTTACGAGCACCTTTAGGTCTTGCGCCCTGTTTCTGCCATTTATTTGTTTCCCTCTGTACTGCAGTTTTGTCTGAGCTCACTATAGTCTGACTTAGGTTTTGAACGCTTAAGATTGAGAACCAGGCACCCCGTGGTGGTTCTTCCGAGTGGCTGAAAACATATTTGATCAATTTAAAAGAAACGCTTAAGAAAAATAACCACACATGGTCACACTTTAAAATAGGGACCAATTCTCACTATTAACTATGACTTTTTGCCTCCATAATCTCCTAATTACTGCTAATAGTAATTTATGGGAGCAATTGGGGCCTAATGGTTAGCGAGTCGGCCTCATAACCAGAAGGTTGCCAGTTCGATTCTCAGTACCGGCAGGTAACAAGTGACGTGCCCTTGAGAAAGGCACCTTACCACCGTTTGCTCCCCGGGCGCTGCAGTGATAGCTGCACACTGCTCTGGGTGTATGTGTGTTCACGACTTGAAGTGTGTGTGTTCATTATTCTTAATGCTTAAGTCGCGCCACGGTTTTAAAGCGCTGAGGCATCTGTGAGTTATCCGCATGCGCGCACGGCCTGAGGACCATGCTCTCCCCAGAATTTGAGTCTTTAGCCACAGCTGCAGTGGACACATGTGCAAAAGACCCAGGTGGCAGACCAGTGATGCTGACGCCATCAGTCCCAGAAGTCTCTGAAATACCCTCTGCGGAACGGACCGGTCCAGGCTGAAGGCGCGCAGTGCTGTGGAGATGGACTCCAAGCGTTCCTGAGAGAGGCGGGCGCACATCTCCACTCAGTCGAAACATACCCCTAGATATGTTATGGACTGACTCGGCAGAAGCTTGCTCTTCGGCACGTTCACCCACAGCCCCAGGGATGACAAGTGACGAAGCAGCGTCTGCGTATGACTGACAAGCACATTTGGTGAATGGGCTAGAAGCAGTCAGTCGTCCAGATAGTTCAGAATGCGCATACCACTCACTCTGAGAGGGGAAAGCGCTGGGTCCACGCATTTCGAGAACGTGCGTGGAGCCAATGCCAGTTCGAATGGCAGCACAGCAAACTGGTACGCCACTCCGTCGAACGTGAACCGCAGGAAGCGCCGGTGGCTCTGGGCTATCTGAACGTGAAAATATGAATCCTTCAGATCCACGGATGCCCAGGACAAACTTGCGCCAGGATCTGTTTTAGCGCAATCATTCTGAACGCCCTCTTGTGAAGCGCTCAGTTGATGGGTCTCAAATCCAAAATAGGACAGAGTCCGCCATCTCTCTTGGGCACCACAAGGGAATACATGTTCTATCACACTGAGCAGCCATGGAGAGATACCCGGAATGGCTTTCCACGCACTCAGAAACATGCATAGCGGCCGAATTACCTTGGGCGATACAGCTTGCTGTTATTCCGGAGACGCGCTCTGCCCCAGTGAGGCTAATTGCACTGGCGGGGGGATATGAAGCGTGTGCAGCTCCGGCCGCCGCTCGCCCACGGGAGCAACCATGGGTGAGGGGATGCCAGTTATAGCATATGTGCAGTGTGGAGGCTGCTTCCCAGGCGGAGGTGTACGCCTTGTCGGCGAGGTGGCCAGTAAACCTGCACGGCTTCGACGGCAGACCTTGTCCCGCGCTCAGCGAAGAGGAGGAGGGGCACAGATGTGCAGCGAGGGTCTGCTCCACAGGCGGCATGTGGGTATAAACGTGGGCGAACATAGCCTGTGTGGCAGTGGGCCTCAATCCGAATAACCCTCGAGCAACGTTCCTGCGAGTCCTCAAGACATGCGCCGGCAGGTCAGCATAGTGCATGCAACCGAACTCACCGAACGCCGCCTCAGCATGGGCCAGGCACAGGCAGGTGATGCAATGTTCATGCGTATCCTGCGGGTCAATGCGAGCCGTGCAAAGACAGCAGAAGGCCATCGGATGAAGAAGCTTCTGACGATATCAACAATAGCAGTGTGACAGAGAAGATTCTGAGGTATTGTCACTGTGTACTGTATTTATACTGTCTTGGGTCGCCAGTATTTGCATATGGTTGTGAGCATGACAATTGACCAGTTTTTTACTGGCGTTATCCAATAAGACTTCAGGAGAGGTGAGAAGGGAGGAGTTCCCATAGCGGAAGCATCCGCAATGTCGAGAGACCGCTCTCGATAGGGAACGATGTCGTTCTCGTTTCCATGTAAACCCTGAAAAGGCAAGAGTTTGAAAACGATGGCGTCACACGCATGCGCATTACACGTTTAGTCGCCGAGTATAATCAAAACATTAATGATGCCCTCCAGTCCTGTGAACTCTTGCGACTCGACTCTGTATTAACGTTTCCCCAGCAAAATGTGGATTTACTGCAAAAATAAGACCAGCGGAGACACATTATTTACATTCGCCAGACATTCAACACACCAAGGATATAAAAAAGTACTTTTGTATATAACTGTGTATGTGCGCACATACACACAGGGCCGTCGCTAGTGGGGGGTGAAAGGTGGTGACAATTATAGGGGCCCCCACTGCCTAGGGGCCTCAACAAATCCAAGAGGTACCTATATACTATAAGTCACCTTTTTTGCAAAAACATTTTAATACATAAAATGCATGCCATTTTATTGAAAACTACAAAACCATTCAATTCGGCGAAAACGTTTTCTAAATAATTGTAATTCTACCTCCCCAAAAATGGTTAATAGTTTAGTCTGAAAGTCCGACACCAGAGGGGAGGCGGCGCCGTGCACAGCAGCTGCAGTGAAGTTTACGTTGGTGAAGTTATAGCTTAGAGCAGGAGAATGAGTGACTGAAAATGTCGGGGGAAAAAATAAGATATATCATAAAAAGGAGAAAGGAACGCGGAGAATTGCTGTATTCCGCCGGTTTATCAAATCGTTCCATAAAAGGTAGGGCTCTACAACTTCCGCCATGCGGAACGCAGACAGATTCGCATTATCCATGAGGTTAAAATGGAATAACGCGGATGTGTAACTACATGCGTGATGCTCATAGAAGATTGAATGTCTGCGTCTTATAATATATAAGGACATAAACATGTAAACATCTCTGAGCTGAACTGAGAGTTTACTTCACATGCATTTCACTGTGTGCTTTGAGAAAAGCTGTCAAACACGCACTGTCTTTGCAGCGGTCCGCCAAAATAAAAGTCCGGTTAATTTGAACAAAACATGACCCAGACATAAAAAACACAGTAGTACACTTGTAACATAATCTGTATTAGTTACTATTAGTATACTATAGTATATAATAGAATATAGTAAAACCATAGTATAAGTACAACATGATACTAGAAAGCATCCAGAACAATTCAAAAAATAAAATGGAATTTTAACAGGGCTCTGCAGGATTAATTTTTTGGGGGCTTTTGGATAGATAAATGTGGCTTAATTAATAAATATTATGCAGCACCATACTATTTTCATCAAACATGAATTTTATTTATTTATTTACATAAATTACTTCATTCTTTTCAGTTTCCTAATGTTAACTTCAGGTATTTGATAACAGACTGATCGTAAAGACTATCATACAGTACTGCTAGTGGCTTTTACATCTGTTTGATTTATTATTTAATAATGTATTATCTTTTATTATTCTTTTATTAGTTTAGGTTTTAAATGCATTTATTTAAGACAATGTTGCATATATAATTTATAAACATTTAACTTTTAAAAAAGGCTTTACAACAACATTACCATTTCTGTTATATTTAAATAAACTATGCCAAAGTGATATGATATAAAACTTGATATAAAATGCTTCTCTATTAGTTGGAGGGCGGTGGGGGGCCCACGTCAATATTTTTTCAAGGGGCCCTGAATTCTCTAGCTACGGCCCTTCATATACAACATCGCCATCCACTGGCCTGGCATGCATACTACAGTGTTTTTATTCGTTTTCCTGGATCCGTGTAAATGCAGATCATTTTGATAACGCAGTCATGTGTACGTGAAACTTTTCAAAAACGCAAAGGACACGTTTTTCATTGTGTAAACGGCCTCTTAATCCTCTCTATAACTCTGTAGTGCTTGGGGAGGGGTGGAGTGAACGGCTGGTTGCAATTTGCAACCTCATTAGATGCCGCTAAAAACTACAACCAGCACCCTTCAGTTATAAGTTTAGTGCAACTTTAGAGCAAATGCAACAGGTTTAACATGTAACAGCAGTGAAAGTTCATTTATCAAAAACCTAGATAACAATTTTAAACTAAGTGATTAAAAAGACAACTATAAGTAAAACAATACTCTTGTGCTCCAATGTGTCAGTGTGTACAGGAAGTACAAAGCCTTTGCTCATTTTCTAAAGGTGCCTGACTGAGTCCCACACAGCTGAGGTGGAACCACTGGACCACACAGTTTTCACAGGCCCTCTGAGTCTTTTCATGTTTTTATGTGCCTTAGTTCTTGCCCTTGCTGTGCGAGATGGCTGTAACTCTGTTGGAACAGGTGTCTTTGTGGAAGACACAATCTCAGGTAGTAAAACTTTGTGGAAGAACTCCTGCACCTTCTTTAAAAGTGTTGTCCAGTAGTCTGTATTGGGTAAGACCCAAACAACAGCACAGTCTTTTTTAGTCCACACAACAAATCACAAAACTGTGACCCAGTAACGAAGATCTGTGTTTGTACTTGGCTGTAGTACTGGTGTGTCTGTTTAAAGTATAACTTCCCATCAGTTACCTGGAGACAGAAATTGCTGTCATCTGCACAGGCCTGCAGGATGGAGTTGTTGCAGTACTTAAATGTGCATTTATTTTCCAGACAGCTTTTACCACAACATGTGCAGTGAATGAGGCCGTCAGGTGATGCCCCAACCTCAGGAAATAATAGATTTATGATGAATCCACATTGCTCCACTTTTAGGTTTGTGTGCTGTGGTGCTATTAGTGTGACATTCCTTGCTGTTCTTTATTGTCTATCCCCCATCTGATGGCAGCTGAGGTTGCCGTTTTGACACAGTTGATATGGCTGGTTTTTCAACACTAGCAGACACAATGGCATGCACACTGGATGCTGTTTTTCTTCCTGTTCTTGATGTGTACCAGAGATGCGATTGATGTTGCAGTCTCGTCTGAGCTACTATTGCAGCTGCCTGTGTCTCTGTTACTGCAAGCAGGTGTGTGAGGGTCTTGCAATGCTGGAGCAGGATAGGTAGTTCGCAGACATCCTTTCCTGGATCACGAAGATGCTGTAGGGACTTTGGCAATATATGTGGCTTAACAGGGTCAACATAATGATGGTAATACTCCTCCATCCCAGAAAGACAAACAGCTTTGCTGTGAGTGTGCAAAATTTGAAGCAGGGGTGACAGGTCTGAAAGTGTGGGTTCATGAGCACAAGTACTCACTAAGCCTAAACGAGTACGTATTCCTGGCATTCCTCTCTCCCCTCTGATGCACTTGTCAAGTGCCACCCACTTAGCTGCACCAGAGGTAAAGTCGATCTTGCGGCCCACTTCTGTTCAGATCTTGTCAACATTAGCGGGCATCATCCAGTAGGCTGGAACATCAGTGACCGTCTTGGTCCCCAGAATCCGGACTGCGGTTTCAATTTTGAAAAGGAGAGCCCCAACATGTGTGCAAGACTCTGCTATGCCAGCCATACATGTGCAGTGTGCACAATCCACTTGGCCACTGGAGCTGAGAATCACCTATGGTTTGAGTAGAGGTTCATTAAGGTGTTGAGAGTTCAAAACCTATGACATCATACTAAGGCAAGTTCAAAATAAATAACACTAATACCTGTAATCATGATATATGAACAGGCTTCACACAGTATAAATAGATAGAACAGACACACGTCCTCTGAACACACACGCTCTGTAAACACACACACACACACACACACACACACACACACACACACAGAGCAGTGGGCAAGGTGTGTTTTATTACATACCTTTGTGCGAACAACTGCTTTCTGTTTGTTGACATGGAAAATCTTTAGGTCCTGCCCCCATCCATTTGAAAATTGCAGGTGGGCCTCGAGAGATTTAATTGCTCAAAAGTGTACGCACTGACACCACAAACAAGGTAAGAAAATAAATCAGGGAAGGTTACGTGAGGTAGCTCTTTCAGATCATTGGACCACTCTTTGTGTTCGTACGTATCAAGTTCATTGATTGTCTTTATTTTTTCTAAGTACCGCAACTTTGCTTCTTTGTTTAGTTTTTCTTTATATGCAATTGTAATGCTCTACCGCCTGATGACGGGGAAATAAACAGTTAGGAAAAACCACAGGAGTCAGAGCTGCTGCGTCTTCTTCCGAAGCTGTGTATTGTACTGGTCTAACATTTATCCACCTCTGATAAATTAAATGATCAATTTAAGTTACTTTTCTTTACTGGTCTGACCACCATCTTTGTGCATTAATTATTTTAAAAGGTGTGTTGATTGACTTTGAATATTGAAATGAAAGTCCTGAGTTGGCATTTTATAGGGCATTTACGGTTCTAACATTGACTGTTTCATGTATTATGAATATATTTTAAAAAATTATGTTTGTGCTTGTTCTTTTTACCACATTGCTGTTATAAATATCCCTGTACAGATATGTAAATATGTAAATCTGTACAAACCACCTTTTTATTCTACTGGCATAGACTGCTTTGGCCCATTCATAGTCAAGATTGTTCGTCGTCAGGAGAAAAGATATGGCATTATCTACAAATGCCTAACAACACGATGCGTGCATTTGGATTTGTTAGAGCAAATGGACAGTGATGCATTCCTGCTATCTCTACGCCGTTTCATAGCTAGACTTTGAAAGCCAATGGAGTTAATTTGTGATAACGGCACTAACTTTGTTGGAGGTGGTCAGGAATTACGGGAGTCCTTTAAAGCCATGTCACCAAATTTACAGGAACAGCTTGCAGAGCAAAATGAGGTTTTGCCACAACACCCCGCTTGCACCTGTCTTTGGTGGAACCTGGGAGCGCGAGATAAAGTCAGTCAAGGCAGCACTTCATGTAGTCCTACGAGAGCAGTCAGTGCCAGAACCAGTACTGCAGACCCTGCTGGTAAAAGTTGAACGCATCTTGACGCCGCTTGGCTACGTATCCTCAGATATTACGGATGTGGATCCGGTAACCCCAAGCTTACTACTTATGGGCAATCGAGATGCCTCTCTACCTCAGGTCCTGTATGATTCTAACAATCTGCTTGGAAGACGGAGATGGAGACATAGTCAGGTGCTGGCTGATTCTTTCTGGGTTGCCTTCATTCGTCAGTACCTCCCTGGCATGCAGGACCGCCACAAATGGAAGACCGATGGCAGGGAACTTACAGTAGGACAAGTCGTACTTGTTATCGACCCACAACTTCCACGCTCGCTGTGGCCTGTAGGAACAGTGACTGAGAAATTACCTGGGGCTGATGACAAAATCTGTGTAGCCAGAGTCAATGTTAAGGACAAAACTTACACTCATCCAGTTGTGGAATTGATTCCACTTCCTCACCTTGAGGATAAGGACACAGATAATCTTGGTAATCTTGCCAGATAACTGGGGCAGCTGTGTCAGAAAGCCTCCCTAACGTTTCTGTCAGTTTTTTCCTAAATGGACATTATTAGCGTTACCTATTGGTAAATACTGCTGCATGTTTATGCCACCTGTTTCAAATGCTCTTTCATAATGTGTTCATATAATACAAGTAAGTTTATACTTTATGTTATGCATGCTGTTCTCCTATGTTAACCTTGTTTGTATTGTTCTGCCTAACGGTTATTTGCGGCCGCTATTTGCCGCAATGTTCATCATAATCATTAGCGTAACATGTACGAACGAGTTACATATATAATTGCCTATAGAAATGTGTATTATTTGACACATTACTGTATTGTAATTATGAGGAGATATGCCTATTATTCTTTATGCATATTTCCACAATGAATGCTGTTGGTGCTATTCTAACATTTTCAGTTCTAGTTATTGATAACTTGTACATCGTAAATTGTGATTGTGAGCATTATTTGTAATCATTTATCTCATCCTTTGTAGACCATTTCAACCCATATTGGAAATATATACATGACCAATAAACACCTCAAAGACTTTTCTCCTCTCTTGATTCTCATACTTTTAGACCGCCTACAGAACTATATTGATATCCAGGGGCAAGCTCTACAATGGTTCAGATCATACTTATCTGACCGATATCAGTTTGTTCTTTTAAATGAGGAATCATCAACTCCAATGCCAGTAAACTATGGATTACCTCAAGGATCTGTTTTAGGTCCTCTGCTCTTTTCTATATACATGCTGCCCCTGTAAGGGGTATGTGTACGTTGCTGGAGCAGACACAACAACGAGAGTTTCCAAGAACAAGGATATTTAATAAACACTAGAGCAACACGGGAGAACAACCATACAAACAAGGAATTACATTTAAGACTAGACAAATACCATGGGGAAACAGAAGGTATAAATAGAGTCCAGGTGATGAGACTGATGACGGGCAGGTGAGGATGACGAGGAGACAAGGAACAGGTGCGGGAGCGTAAGGGAATGCTGGGAAATGGAGTCCAAGGGGAAACATGGGAGACACAGGCAAGGGAACACACAGGAGGCAAACAGGGATGGACAGGACCGTGACAGCCCCTTGGTAACATTATTAGAAAACATGGAATTAGTTTTCATTGTTATGCAGATGATACCCAGTTATACATTTCATCTAGACCAGATGAAACGTCAAACTTAACAAAACTAGCAGAGTGTGTTCAGGATATAAAACATTGGATGACTAATTATTTTCTTCTGCTAAATTTAGATAAAACAGAGCTATTACACATCAGACTTTAGTACATTAGTATCAGAGGTGGACAGTAACAAAGTAAATTTACTTGAGTACTGTACTTAAGTACACTTTTTGAGAATCTGTACTTACTTAAGTATTATTTTTTCTGAGTACGTATGACTTTACTTCACTACATTTGAAAGACAAATATCATACTTTTTACTCCACTACATTTATAAAAAGGTCCAAAAGTAGAAAGTAGTTTCTGTGTAGCAGGTTTTCCTGTGCAAATGTCTTGCTGGCTTGCAATCTGCAAGGACCTTTCACTGTTGCCAAGTATTTCAGTTTTTCTAAGCTCACAGTTTTCCGGCTAGCTTTGAATGGCCATTTGGCAGATTTTTTACCCAAATCTGGCAACACTGGGATCTTCCCACTAAACTAATGTAAACGTTGGTGCTACTACACAGCTGAAAGTGCTCTAAAAAGGCAAAAAGCATAATAAAAGATGAAAAAACCCCACATGTAATAGTATAGTGTGATTATCTGTGCATTATCAATTATGTGTGTGTAGAACGAGAGCTATGATCAGTCAAAGATCATAGAAGACATTTTCATGAAAATTATCATACTTCTGATCTGCTGCTATATCGTTTAAAGCCGTTTGGGAAATGAACCATGTTTTTACTATAGTAACTATAGTTTAAGTATTCCTGCTGAAATAAAAACAGTAGAACTTTGCCCAAAACACAACAGAACATTTTTTGGATGTAATGGTTATAATGGGAATTGTATTGGATACTTGGTGTCTACTGGTATGTGATGAATTCTATTTGTTGGATGTTAAATCCCATTGAAATAAAACCCAATACACACTACAAAAAGAAATTTGGTAATAGTTTTAATTAAAAAATCTAATTCTAATTCACAAATTCATTGTTTTTTCCCAGCAGGGATGGTATTTGCAGTAAAACCACAGTATCCAAAAATGTACAATTTTCTCTATATAGTAACCATATTCCAGTAAAGTAGAACCACAGTAACTAAAAAATGACCATAGATAAACTATAGTAGCTATAAGTTTATTTTTGTAGTTAAACTATGGTAATAAAAATGGTAATAAATTCAACAAACACATGGCTTCTACACTTGACTATTGAAAAACCTTACTACTTACTGGTAAATTGCTGCTAAAACTGGTAAAGCGAGTATACAAAAAACAAAAAACTGCTCATAAATATAGGCATAGGGAGTTAATGATCATACAGGATGATATCTAAAATAGGTTTTGTAACATAAAAGCTCTTAATATCACTGATACTGTAAGTTTCTCAGTGTATTCAGTAGACTGCTTCAGAGGCCAACCCGATCTCACGAAATGCGTATAAATAACACGAATGTGCAAAACCGTAAAATAAGTACGCCAAATTGCAATTTTGTGTGTATATCTACGCCAATCTTTGCATGGAAATGACACGCCCTCGGTGGAGAGCCGCCATTTTGAAACATACATAAAGAGGAACACTGAAATAATTCAAGTAATAACATTAGGTTTAGGCTTTGGGTTAGGGGAAAGGTTATAATATGCACGCACGCTAATATTAGGTTTAGATTTTGGGTTAGGGCAGGTTAACATGACAAATATGCATGCACGCTAAAATTTGCGTATATATACACGCAAAATTGCAATTTGGCGTACTTATTTTACGGTTTTGCACCTTCGTGTTATTTATACGCATTTCATGAGATCGGGCTGCAGAGGCATACAACAATAAAACAATGCACCACTGACATAAAGGAAATTTACTTTTATTACTTGAGTACTTTTAAAAGCACGTACTTCTGTACTTTTATTTGAGTAAGAATCTGTCTTTAGAACTTTTACTTGTAGTGGAGTAAAATTTGACCAACAGTATCTGTACTTTCACTCAAGTAAGGAAGTTGTGTACTTCATCCACCTCTGATTAGTATTATATCTAGTATAAAAGAAATGAACAGCAGCTACGCTAATTATTCTTTACTGCTTCATCCCTTACCTCAGGATCATCCCAGATTAGTACATGCAATCTTCACCAATAACCAAGAGAAAAGAAAGACTGATCACTATTTTAATTAATATTAACTTTTGGTTTGTTTTGACTTTCTTCCTGTAAAGCTGCTTTGAAACAATTCAACATTGTTAAAAGCGCTATATAAATAAAAGTTAATTGAATTGAATTTAAAAACACAACATGAGTACATCCGTTTAGATGCTGTAAAATACATTGGAATAATACTTTCTGTCCCAGCAGAGGTCTGCGAGCACTGGATCATGTGGCTTAATTCATAAAAAGTTAAAATTAAAACATTATTAATAATTCTTTAAAACAATAAGCATTATCTATATAACTAAAGGGCTGACTGAACTGTGATCAATACAATGTAAATGTAAATGAAAAAGATCACATAGACTACTGTTAGTATTTCTACAGTTTAGTAAATGTAAACCTACTGCTTTGTTTGGTTCCTTTTTTATTGTAAATAATGTCATGACTTGAAGAATAGAGAATTAAAACATTATTTTGCTCAAATCTCACTTCAATTTCTGAAGACAGTTTAAATCATGAATTATTCTTGTTCTTTTTCTTTTTTCTTGTTTTATTTAATTTGTTTATGATTTGTTTGTTCTATTTTACTGTCATTTTAATGCATTCTTTTGCCTTTTGTTTTATTGGGAAAAATGGCCCTTCTTTCATTTCAGTATATTTTGTCAGATAAGCTCTCTGGATGTGTGTGCTGGTCAGATGGTTTGAGCAAGTGACATCATTTAAATTAACCAATCACTGATGTCACAGATGAAAATAGTGATGAAAAGATGCAGAAATCGAACACAAGAAACACACAACAAGGAATGAGACGAGCTTTACAGCTTTAAAACATTAACCCCCGGTTTCACAGACAAGGCATAAGCTAGTCCCAAACTAAATTGCATGTTTTGTTTCAATATGCACACCAGTAATGTTTTTTTATGGCAGTTTAATAAAAGCAACTTAAATAGCCTAAATTAACTAAGGCATAGTCCTGGCTTAAGCTTTGTCTATGAAACCAGGCATAAAACTATTTTACAAAGATGAAGAACAAGAATTAAAAAAATCACAATTCATTTTTCATGATGTAACATTATAGTGTAAAATACAAACACACACACACGCACACAAACACACACACGCACACAAACACGCACACACACACAGAACACTAAACATACACAATATATACAATCAATAACTGTTGAACTGTTACTGTGGAATAATTATAAAATTAACTGTACTGACATGAATGTAAATGAGAATTATTATTTTTTACATGTCCGTATTCTAATGTATTGCTGTTGTGTTTTAATAAAGATCAGTCTTTAACTTTATATCAGTTCAGATTATTGCCCCAGAGGATCAGTTCTGTCTTGTTTGAGGGGTTTGATCTCTGAGCTGATTTCAGAACAGCTCGACCTTCATCTGTGATATTACAATCACTCAATCTGTGGAGAATAACAAACTCTTCAGTTCAGACACACATCAGATTCTCTGAAAAACATTTCGTTCATCTCTCATATGACATATTTTCATATTTTTATCTTCATGTAAACAAATTATTTCATCATTTCATGTCAGTTTATTTATTTGGTAAGCAGTCATGTAATAAGCAGATTAAAGGAAAATGTTTCTCATAATTTACTATCTTGGGTGTATATGACTTTCTTTCTTCATATGAACATATGAGTTATATTTGTAATTGAATTGTGTCTCCCAAAATCACATCCATCCATTGATCTGCTCCTCACAGTCACAGCTGACCCATCACGCACACACGCACACACAATGAATAAACAACCAATAGGATTTCATGTGCTGACATATTTAAACTGAATGCTGTTATTGGTTTTATTTAGATTTGACACATAAATTACTAAAGAAGCTCAAAATATGAATTGGTTTCTCTCACAAAAGTATTGAAGACATTTATTAATCCACTGGAGTCATATGAATTATTTTTAGGATGGATGGATGCACTTTCTGGAGCTTCAGAAACTTGCAGTTTGTCATCATAAAGCTCGTCTACCAGCACATATACGTTTGGTCTAATGTCGACCCGATCAATCAGCAGTTTGATAATTGTAAATATGTCATCAAGACATCAGCATCTGATCACAAATGATCTCTAGTCCATGTTTAGATGAAGAAAGAGTTGTGATATTTAACTCTGATTGTGTTCAGATGATAAAAAGTCATATACAGCTAGAATAACAAGGAGGAGTAAATTATGAGAAATGTTTTATATTTGGATAAACTATTCCTTTAATTTACAAATCATTATTATTGACCAATCAGAATCCAAAACCGTGTTCATAATTCATCATCATTATGATTGTCTTACTGTACTGTATGTTATCTCAGTTATTAGATGAAAATGTACCAAATAAATAAATGATTATGAAACTTATTATATAGAGAGACACAAGAGACATGAAACATTAAATATGTTAAATACTGAACTGACACTAATGTACTGAAACATTTACACTGAAAGAAACTTACTTCAGTTTCTCCAGTTTACAGAGAGGATTCTCCAGTACAGTAGAGATCAGCTTCACTCCTGAATCTTTCAGATTATTATAAGAGAGATTCAGATCTCTCAGGTGTGAGGGATTTGATCTCAGAGCTGAAGTCAGAGCAACACAACCTTCATCTGTGATATCACACTTCCTCAACCTGTAAAGAACAGAGACACACAGTCTGTTCACACACAGATGAAATCTACAGTGATATGAATTTGTTTCTCTTCTTGTCATCATTTAGTGTTTATGTTTCATTTTGATTTTATTTCATTGATGTGTGTTTGTGTTTAACTGAAACACATCAGTAAGATTTAAAAGTAAATGAACTTCATCAGTTTATGTTTATATTTTATCAGTTACATTATAAAATCAGATTCATCTTATAAGATATCACAACATTTTCTCTTATGATTCTTTTCCTAAAGGAAAACTTCACCTCCAAATGAAAATTCTGTCATCATTTACTCTCATTGTGATTTTAAACCTATATGACTTTCTTACTTCTGCAAAACACAAACGAAGATATTTTGAAGAATGTTGGTAACAGTCGACTTTCATTGGTTTTGTGTTACAATTGAAATGAATGGAGAGCAACGGTTTTCTGTTACAAACATTCTTCAAAATATCTTCTTTTGTGTTTTGCAGTAGTAAGAAAGTCATACAGGTTTAAAATCACAAGGAGGAGAGTGAATGATTACAGAATTTTCATTTGGAGGTGAACTTTTCCTTTAATGATTGTAACTTTTTTCTCATGACAGAAACGTGTTTTCCTTTTGTAGTATTGTATGTTCATCTAATCTAATTCCTGACATTAAGTGTGTCTGTCTAATCTTCAACCACAATTAATTATAGCAATATTCTGTTTACTGAATTCACTCTCTTTTATAACAGATTTGTGTTATTGTAAGGTGCAGTTATTTGTTGTTATTAGTTGAAGGATGATCAAAGAGAATATTTAATTCAATCTTACCCCAGTATCTCCAGTTTACAGTGAGGATTCTCCAGTACAGTAGAGATCAGCTTCACTCCTGAATCTCTCACATTGTTATAAGACAGATTCAGATCTCTCAGGTGTGAGGGGTTTGATCTCAGAGCTAAAGCCAGAGCAACACAACCTTCATCTGTGATATCACAGTCACTCAACCTGTTGAGAACAGAGACACACAGCCTGTTCACACAAAGATCAAATTTACAGTGAGATAAATTTGTTTCTAATCTTGTGATCATTTAGTGTTTATGTTCATTTTATTTTCATTAATGTGTTTGTGTTTTACTGAAACACATCAGTAATATTTCTCTCATACAGTCATAAAATCAGATTCATCTTATCAGACATCACAACATTTTCTCTTATGGTTCTCTTTCTGATTTATTTTCTTTCTGCTCCTTGTAATTCTATTTATGTTTTATTTTTGTGACTTTCAGAAACAGTTAAAGTGTCTGTAATGAATGTTGAATAAAATCATCTTCAGGTAATAAATACATGAATGAGATTAAAATAATAATATAAATCCATTACAGATGTTATGATCTCTATATAGTCTCACTATAATCTTTAAGTGATTTCTGTCTGAGCATCAGATCATACATTTACCACAGTTTCTCCAGTTTACAGTGAGGATTCTCCAGTACAGTAAAGATCAGCTTCACTCCTGAATCTCTCAGATTATTATAAGAGAGATTCATATCTTTCAGGTGTGAGGGGTTTGATTTCAGAGCTGAAGTCAGAGCAGCACAACCTTCATCTGTGATATCACATTTCCACAACCTGTAAAGAAAAGAGACACACAGTCTGTTCACACTCAGATCAAATCTACAGTGAGATACATTTTTGTATGTGGCTTAATTCTCTTTTTGTGATCATTTAGTGTTTATGTTCCTTTTCATTTGACCATTTTACTGAAACACATCAGTACGATTTAAAAGTAAATGAACTTCATCAGCGTAATTTTTTTCCCTAATCAGTCATAAAATCAGATTCTTATCAGATCACAGAAACTTTCTTTGCTCTTTATGGTATTTTATGTTCCTCTTAAACACGTTTGACATCAGCAGTGTCTGTCTGAATAAATGTAGTAACTGTATTATATCACTAGCTCTATTCTTCTTCTTCTTCTGTCATGGAAGTCTATGGCAGCTCATAGAACCATATGATAAAAGTGATGAAATTTATCACACAGATAGAGAACAGTCCGAAGTGTTTGTGAGTCTCTAGTGTTTCTGAACGTCAGTCCTCAGGAGCATCTCACAGAATGTTTAAGATGTTTCTCTAATGAACACAATAAGCGGCTGATGAGCTGAATCATGTTTGAACTCATTATATTTGAACCATTAGTCCCAGAAATGTTGTGTATTACAAGAATCTTGGTCCATGTCATCAAGGTCTTGACCTGAGGTCACACACACACGCACGCACGCACGCACGCACGCACACACACACACACACACACACACACACACATTTCCAGCACAGCGCCACATGCAGTGTGACACATACTGTTTTGTCCCTTTAAACTTTCAATAGATTTTGCTCTTAAAGCACATACACATACAGCTACATACATTACATGAATCTTGTTATGTGTCATTCTGAGAATATCTTAGAATGACAAACTGGTTAAAATGACAAACTGGTTAAAACTTAAAAACAATTTTATTCTGCTTTTAGAATATTTTATTCAATCTTACCCCAGTTTCTCCAGTTTACAGAGAGGATTCTCCAGTACAGTAGAGATCAGCTTCACTCCTGAATCTCTCAGATTATTATCAGACAGATTCAGATCTCTCAGGTGTGAGGGGTTTGATCTCAGAGCTGAAGTCAGAGCAACACAACCTTCATCTGTGATAGAACAATTGCACATCCTGTAGAGAGATAAATGACAAACATGAAACATGAAAACAGACAAACAATGAAAACAGACAAATCAATTTTTAATTGTGTCTTTACTCATACAAACACACGTGAGTGTAATAAGTGTAATGTTGTTGTTGTGTTTGTTGTTAAACGCAGATGTTTGACGTTGAAGCTAATAAACATCAGACTGATGAAGCACCAGTGTTCTGAGAGTTTTGAGTTCTTGTTAAAGAACATCACAGTGATTTAGAGAATCTCCACAAAAACAAAACAAAACCTTTGATAACAAACACAGATCAACACCATCAAATTGTGATGTGTACAGTATTACAATAACAGTATTTGTCAAATGTTTTATCTGCAATAAACATTTATTTTTTGTCCTGATGCTGTGTTTCTATTTTTTCATGTAGTGTCTAATGTCTCTGTAGTCTTTATATATTTACTGGCTGTTTTATATGAAAGCTTTATTAGATTTCAGGCTCAAGGTTTTCATGTGATTGTTTGATTTTATCAGATGAATTACAGGTTTGGTAACTGTAGCTTGAAAATGTAGTTTTGTGTTTAAGGTTTGAGAAAGTGAGCAACGGTCACAAGGAATTTGTTCTAGGAATTGTGAAAAACTGTAACAGTGAATTGATTGTTGATTGGTTGTTTTACTTACTTTAGTTTTCTAGATTCTTTAATCACAGGCTGCAGTTTCACAAGAACTTCATATGCATTATTTTGAGATCCAATAAATTTCTTCAGATTAAGTTCATTCAAATGCTGTTCAGACGTCAGCAACACAAAAACTAAAGCTGACCACTGTGAAGAGGAGAGTTTGGAGTGTCCAACTCCAGATTTCACATAATGTTGAATCTCCTGCAGCAGTGAATCATCACCCAGTTCATTCAGACAGTGAAACAGATTGATGGACTTCTCTGGAGGCAGATTCTTATTGATCTTCTGTTTAATGTACTCAACAGTTTTATCTTTCTTGTACGAGCACCTTCTCATCTGTGTCAGTAGCTCCTGTAAGAGAATCTGATTGGACTCCAGTGAGAGACCCAGAAGAAAACGCAGGAAAAGATCCAGATGTCCATTCGGACTCTGTAAAGCTTCATCTGCAGCTCTCTCATGAAACTCAGATAATACAACCTGTTTTAAAGATTCATGATTTATTTTAAACATTTTTAAAAAACAACTTGGACTTTCAGTTTTCTGTTGGTTTTCTGTTGATTCAGAATTTTGATAAAACACATTTGTGGTGTTGTTTGTGAAGGAGATGTGAGCATAAAGAGCTGCTAAATGTTCCTGAATGCTCAGATGAACAAAGCAGTAAACTTTCCCCTGATACAAGCCAAACTCCTCTCTGAAGATCTGAGTGCACAATCCTGAGTACACTGATGCTTCTGCTACATCAATGCCACACTCTCTCACATCTTCATCATAGAAGATCAGATTGCCTTTCACAAGCTGCTTAAAAGCCAGTTGGGCCAGTTTGAAGATCATGTCTTCATCATTCTTCACTTTCTTCTCATAGTCCTTCTGATGTTTGATGTTTGTCTGAATGATCAGGAAGTGTGTGTACATTTGAGTGAGAGTCTTGGGGATCTTTCGTTTCTTGGCTTTACTTTTTGCTTCACTCAACATTCTCTCTAGAACAGTGGCTGAAATCCAGCAGAACACTGGGATGTGACACATAATGTAGAGACTCCTGCATGACTTCAGGTGTGAGATAATTCTGTTGTTCAGACTCTCATCACTGATTCTCTTGCTGAAGTATTCCTCCTTCTGTTTGTCAGTGAAGCCTCGTACCTCTGTGACTCGATCAACACACTCAGAGGGGATGAGATCAGCTGCTGCTGGTCTGGAGGTGATCCAGATGAGAGAAGAGGGAAGCAGATTCCCAGCCATGAGGTTTGTCAGCATCACGTCCACTGAGGCTGATTCACTTACATCACACAACCTCACACTGCTGTGAAAATCCAAAGACACACGACACTCATCCAAACCATCAAAGATGAACAACACTTTATATTCACCACTGGAGATTTCCATTACTTTTGTCTCTGGAAAGAAAAGATGAAGAAGATCTAAAAGACTGAGTGTTTTGTTCTTCATCAAATTGATCTCTCTGAAAGGAAGTGGAAATATGAGGTGGATGTCCCGATTCTCTTTCCCTTCAGCCCAGTCCAGAATGAACTTCTGCACACAGACTGTTTTTCCAATGCCAGCGACTCCCTTTGTCAGCACACTTCTGATGGGTTTGTCTTGTTCAGGTAAAGGTTTAAAGATGTCATTGCATTTGATTGGTGTGTCCTCTGTTGCTGTTCTCCTGGATTGGGTTTCAATCTGTCTCACCTCATGTTCGTTACTGATCTCTCCACTTTCACTCTTTGTGATGTAGAGCTCTGTGTAGATTTCATTCAGCAGTGTTGGGTTTCTCTGCTGTGATGTTCCCTCATACAAACATTCAAACTTCTTCCTCAGATTTGATCTGAATGTGTTTTGGGCTTCAACAAGCTGACAAGAATATCTGTGAACAGATTATTATATAAATGAAGGAAGTACATTTATAGAGATATACTGAGATAAATACATTTAATATCTAGTCAGTATCTGTTCATAATGTCTAATAGAGCTGGGTGAAATTGTGGTATATAAAGTTTCAACAAAACAGGATATCATCCATGTCAGAGTCTGCATGGCAAACTGCATGTGTGACACAAAAACATAAAAATACGTTTTAAATTTGTTTTATTATAGGCAAACATATAATTGTGCAAACAAATTAATTTGTTCAATTAGAAAACGTAAATTGTATTTCAAGTTTTTGAAATACTTGCTTTTACTAAATAATAAATAAAACTCCAATAATAGGTCAGAATAGGTGTGAACTCCTACTGTTTAAAAAGCATCTCAGGGTACAACCTCAAGAAGTTTCTTAATAAATTATTTCAAGAAAATATTTCTGCACATTCAACAAAAAATGATTACAACAGGGAAATAAAATTACTCATTACATTTTTGTATGTACAGCGAGTTAATAGTATGTATGTTTGAATAATAATCTTGTTAAAATTATTTTACTAAACTGTGATCGTCAATTGTAAAACTATAAATTATCACATAAATGTAAATATGGAATTAAAATTTGAATTAGAATTTGCGTACTGTAAATGATATCTGCATAATTCTCATTAATAAATTATTCCCATTATGTGAAAAATTAAAAACATTAAAATTTTACCTGGAACTATGAGAGTCGCTTTCATTATTCACAGACACTCTGATCTGATCTGTTGAATCTGATCCAGACAACATTATTGACCTTAAACAGAGTATGAAAACAATCAGATTGCCTGATATTAATGGACTAGGTCAGGTGATTTCAATGTGAGGGCGCCAGAGCATGTCATGGGAGGTGTGTGGGGGGATGTCACATCACTTGTCATTCTGCTGTCAACTTCATGCACTGTATGCTGACAAGCGATCAGTCAGATTGCTTTGTAGTATTATCAAGGCTGTACAGTATGACATATAAATATTTATACCACTTTCTGGATCTCAAATCTTATTGGCTGAGAGTCATGCAATATTCCACCAGTATCATCATGGGATCATCACAGTACTTCACTGTTTGTATCTCTAAGCAATAATCTAAAAGTAAAACAAACGCAGGCAGGACTCGAGGGTCTCGAGACGCGCTTTACATAACAGAAATTGCTGTGTCAACTTGTGACTGTTACACTAGGTGATGGTAATAAACCTGAACAAGATGGTTGCGACCCGCCATATAAACAGACAGAGGGCGAACGAGGACGTGCTATTGTAAACAAGCGCATATTTACATTAAAGGGGAAATCATGCACGATTTCATGTTTGGCTTTTGATTTAGTGTGTTATTTAACCGATTGTGCATACTTCGGTGACAAATTGTGCACAAAATGATATACTTAAATTGAAAGAGATGTCAGATCCAGATCTGCCTAAAACACCTCGATCAGTCACTCCACCAATTCACCACGTCAGTTTGTTGCATGATGCCACCCAAATGTACACGCAAAGAAGAAGGCGTATCTTTAGTTATCACAGCTGTGGTGCTGCAGCCGCAATGTCACAGTGGAAATGCATAAAACAGAATATAAACATACCTCTGTAAAGTGTCCTTCTGGTCGACCCATTGGTTTCATTCTCCTAACTAAGTTTAAAGGCAAAACCGATGCTGATTTTACTCTTTAAATACTTGTATTTGTTATAACTGGTCCGATGCGAATACACTCCGTGTGGATGGTGAGGTGAACTGACGATCGTTACAGCTTGAGAGTTGCTCGCTCTGGCATATGCAGCTTTAATCCGCTCGTTTAATCTTGACACTGCTGTTATTAGCAAAATGTGTTTGCAATTTATGAAAGTTCCTGGAAGTTCCACCTCATGCTGGAGGTATTCAGCCAATCTTATAGTGTGTTTTATAGTTTGTATATATTCCATGCGCATAACACTATATATATATATATATATATATATATCTTTCTTGGTAACAAAAGATGTCCAGCAGAACAATATACAATTTATTGCATATGTTTACAGAACATTTGTACCTCTGATCAGGTGATGCGTCTCCACTCTTGAAATTCATTGGTTCAACCACAGACCTGTCACTCTTCATGGACACACAACTGATTTCAGGTAAGTCTGATCTCTTCTGCTGGACTAATCTATGACAATTAACAGTAACATAATCCAATAAATGTTTGTACGTGTCTCTGAGATTCTTAGTATCCTCTTTCCCCTTTTTCAATACTCTTGAAAGAGAATAGTGTTTTATAGTGTGCAAATATTCTATGTGTATTGTGCTCTAATATTTATATTATATAGTGTATTCATCATTGCATTTTCTTAGCTTTTCTTAGTTTTAACATAGTAATGACAAAGATATTAAGATCTGCAGCAGTAAAAATTTTAAATTCTTGCAACTTTTGACAAAACTGTTGTACCTCTGATCAGGTGATGTGTCTCCACTCTTAAAATTAATCGGTTCAACCATGGACCTGTCACTCTTCATGGACACACAACTGATTTCAGGTGAGTCTGATCTCTTCTGCTTGACTGATCTGTAACAAGGCATTAAACACTAGTTTAGTAATAAACATTTTCTTAACCAGCCATGTGTGTTAGATTCTTTTGCATCAGTTAGGTTTTATATAGCTCATTAATACAGTGGGTCTCAAACTGGGGGTGGCAACCCCTCTGGGGGTTGCAGAATAATTTCATGGGGTCGCAAGAGGGTTTTAAAAGAATGTGTCATTTTTGTGATTATAATAAATATTTTAATACTACAAACAAATATTTTCTTATTTTTAAAGATATTACTGATTAGAGTGTTTTAAAATTAATGTTAGATAAATGTTTCACGCCTCGAAGATATGACATTCCTGTGCAGCGACTGGCTCGCTACAGTACTTGTCACTACAGTGCATACCTGCACGTGAAATCTGCAACTGCAGCAATGGATCAATTTGTAATTCGCAAATCTAAACATGTTGAGGAAATTGTGGACAGTTTGCCTGAGTCATCAGAACCGGGTGCCTCAACAAAGCACAAGAGCAAGACCCCGTCAGACTAAAGTAGGAAACGTCGGAAATATCAAGAAGAATTTATAAAGTATGGATTCACTTGCTCTACTCTCAGCAACGTAGATTACCCTCAATGTGTAATCTGTTCAGAAGTGTTTGCCCATGAAAGTATGAAACCAGGTAAAATGCAAAGACATTTGGAGACAAAACATCCTTCTTTTATTGAAAAGCCTATTGACTTTATTTCACAGAAAAAATAAAGAATTACAGGGTCAAAAACACACGAAACAAGCCAAAATGAGTTCTAATGCTCTGGAGGCGCCTGATAAAGCCAGCTGCTGTGGCTATGTGTCGGGTCATGCATGGTGAGAAAATAGCAAAAGAGCTTATGACTTTTCCATTGGCGAATATTGTCACTCGCCGTGTACATGATATCGCAAAAGACATTAAGAGTCAATTGACCGATAGAATAAATGGAAAACAAAATGCATTAAAGGTCGACGAATCTGCTGATGTGTCTAATTCTGCCAAGTTGCTGTCGTTCATCAGATACACATTTGACAAAAACTGCATATGCTCTTTTGCGAAGCACTTGAGGAGACTTGTACAGGCAATGGACACCAAAATGAAAGAGATGGGACTTACATGTGATAATTGTGTTGTATGTACTGATGATGCTGGTGCAATGGTAAGGAAAAACAAGGGACTCAAGGCAAAGATTTTAGAAGTGGCTCCTCACGTGAAGTTTACACACTGCATCATACACTGCGAGTCGCTTGCTTGCAAAACACTAGATTTTGAACTAAACAGTGTTCTGAAATGTGCAATCAAAATTGTACATCACATAAAATGTCGTCCAGTAAACAGCAGACTACTTGCCACACTTTGCAACGAGATGGGCTCACAGCATGAAGCATTGCTGTTTCACACTGAAGTCCGGTGGTTATCACGAGGGAAGGCCCTCTGACGTCTTTATGAACTGCACAAAGAAGTGTTGTCAATTTTGAAAGACTCAAAATTGGAATTTGCCCACTGCCTGACAGATACAGCTTAGTTGTCAAAACCTGCTTATTTGGCATGTATATTCGAAAGGCTTAACATGCCTAATCTGTCATTACAAGGACCAAACACAAATATCCTGACAATGAAAAACAAAGTTGACACATTTATGAAAAAGCTGGAAAGATGGTCTGAGCGAGCTGAACAAGGTAATGTGAAGATGTTTCCTGAGCTTATATACATTATATATCGTTATATATAATGACATATATATATATATATATATATATATATGTGTGTGATTCTTTCAAATGTATCTTACAAATCAATCTGTTAATTTCAGTAATGATGCTATTAAAATATTTTTGTGGACTATTTAAGTTTTGTTTTATGGTATTTTATCTAATGATTTGCTAATGGTGGAGGCCTCGTTGTTTAGGTAAATTATCACACTGCATAAATAAGTAATTATGTGTGTGATGAGGAAATAGAATAAACTGGTAGTAATTAATAACAACAACAATAATGCTGTAGTTATTTCATAGTCTTTATTTCTGGTGTTCAGTGTGTAAAATGTTAAAATTGAGAGTTTTTTCACTGAAATAAATGTTTTTATTACACAGAGAATATAAAGTACCGAAAAAAGGTACCGTTTGGTACCGGCACCAAATTTCAAGTATCGAACGGTACTGATAAAAAAGTGAATGGTACCAACCCTATAGTGTTTGGGCACCAAATACCGTGGTGAATCAGAGAGAAACTAATATGTTAACCATAACTCACATAATTATTTTTTCTTTACATTTTCTTACATTTTCTTTATCATTTAGTTTTGGATGTTTATAGAAAGAATATGGCTGGCAGCTGCTTCACTGAAAGTTATACAACATTTTAAAAATTAACTTCATCGACAGTGATAATTGCAATTACAATATTGAGGTGAATTATCGACAATTATGGTTTTTGTCATAATCGTGCAGCCCTAGTGTGAAAAGCGATAAATCTTCTCAAAACCCATGATCACTTCTAAATATAACATGTTTAATTTAATATGAAAGAGACAAAACGTTTTTAATACAGACTTATATCGAATACCTAAATCCCGGAGAACAATCTCCATCTCTGAATGTTTGTGAATCATCCATGAATCATTCAGTCACATCAGTCACATCAGTCTGATTTCCAATCATGAATCTGATCACCTCCACTGACTCTGAATGAATCTGATTATTATAAACACAGATTAATACATTGTTATTGTTGTTTAGTAAAAATACACAAAATCTGAATCTTTAAAAGCTTTAAAGCAAAAGCAAGAGAAAAACAAACAACATAAAAGAGTAACATGAGCTATGCTATGGAAAAACAGGTTAGTCAGGTAGATGCGGAACAGGTGTTACTTTTTATAAACATCAAACACGGTACTGTTTACATGACACCCATAATAACCAAAATTATATTTAAATTATTTAATGTAATGTTTGTTTTAATATACGAAATACGAATAAAAAATAAACATTTATCGAAAAGTCGTACATCAAAAAAACGTACCCTACCTGTTCCTCCGTCAAAATGTTTCTGGACACTCAAGGTGTAATACACATAACACACAGAATAATGAACACGTTATATTAAAATTGGTCCTTTAAATATAAAATTAGATTTTAATACAATGTTAGTTTTAAAGTGTCTTGCTCAGGTGTAAAATGTAGCGTTGCCCTGCAGGTAAAACGGTCGACTTCCTGATCCACTCTCACTGTTTCACTTTCATTCTTGTTTAAATCAGTTTACAACACATTAAAAACACATTTAACCAACTAAAAACTCAAGGAATATGATCAGATATGATGAGTGGGACTGTTGTCTTTCACTTTGATTACTAATAAAAAATTACATCCCAACACACAACTCAATGATGTAGGCTATAACAAGTATGACGAATGGATTAATATGGGTTTAAGCTTCTTTAAAGAAAGTCTTATAATGTTCACAATGATCAAAATGTTACTAATACAGATTTTTAAACTCTGTAAATGCTCTGAATATATCCCAGTACACATATATTCATGGGTTAAAGCGTAAACACACTTAAATAGGCTAATATTTGTTCTTGTTTAAAGGATGTTCTGTTCTGTCCGTATATAAAGATTAGTGTCACAAATCTACGTCTTCTGCTAACATCAATACAACAACTTCTAACTGCTTTTTAACACTGGAATGGAAAATTGAGTATTATTTTATACAAAACTCGGGACACCTGAACACTGACTGGATTCACATTCTCAAATTTTTCCACCTTTAACATCAAATAAATACCCGAAAATACCTCTATATTCATCTATTTACTATTCCATTAAACATTTTGACACTTCGCGTAGTTAGTCGTCGAATCGACATGTTTAAAAGGCAAAAGATAAACTTACTTTTCATCCGGTCACTGTCAGGTGAACTGTGTTTACTTGAGTCTCCTTAGTGTTTGAACCAACCAGAAGCACACAAAGCGTCACAGTGCGTGAGACACCTTCTGGTACAACGTCAGAGATAACAGATCAAAAAACAACCATCATCATTTAAGAATCTAGTTAACTTAAAAGTCAATTACCCCCTATGGAAGCCCATTTTTATAGAAGCCCATTTCCGCCATATAATAAAAACATTTTGCTCAAAAACTCAAAATTATGAGATTAAAAATCGAAATTATGAGATAAAAAGTCATAATTATGAGATAAGAAGTCATAATTATGAGATACAAAAATCGAAATTATGACATAACATGCGCTTGCACAGTGCGACCAGGACACCGAACGCTGGCGACATCTGCTGGTTAAATATGAATAACTGTACATTTTTCATTTAATTTAATTAGACTGGTACAAGCAATCATATTTATTTGCTTTGAACTGATCCAAAGTCACATTTTAAAAGCCTCTAAAAACAGAAAAATTACTAAACTACTACAAATTGACCAGACACATTTTAGAATTATAGTACTTATAACTAGGAACTTTAACTAGGAATTATGTTTAAAAGCCCTCAGAATAAATCAAAACTATATGCAGCACTAATTAGTGTACACACTAACACACTAGAAAGTGTACTCTTGGCATTTTATCATGCAGCTTCTTGAAATTCCACCCCAGGAAGATTTTTACATAGTATTGGCTATTTTTTCATCTATTATGGGCTTTTATTGGCTGCTTTTTCTATATTATTTGTTCCATAATTTTAGCTGTCTGATAAAAGAAATTAATGTTGCCACAATTATAGTTTTATCTACAAAAGTTACCAAACATTTAAACGCACCTTCAGATTAAAAGATTTAAAGAACATGAGAAACACTCCAGTCAAGTGCTTCAGAACTTTAAAAGGGCAGGGTATTTTTTGCTTAAATTTATTTAATTTAATTTATGTTTATATATTTTCTACTCCGTTTTATGATTATGTGTCTGCTGCACTGTAAGCTTTAAATACCAAACAAAAATTCCCTGTGTGTGCAGGCACACCATGCAATAAATCGCTTTCTTATTAGATTTATTTTGGCCTATAAATGAATTCAACTATTTGTATTTCAGCAGAAACGAGAAAAAAACACATAGTAATTTCCAACGTTTAAACCCATGTATCACTTTCTTTGTCAATGATTTCTTAAGTCTCTAAAAACTGAAAACAAATAACTAATATATATGTATACATAATCTCAATAATCTACATAATCTCATGGTTTGTAAAAGATTTGCATTTACACCATGTTGCCAGCATTCGGCATACTTTTTGCACGGCACATGCGCATGTTATGTCATAATTTCGACTTTTGTATCTCATAATTTTGACTTTTGTATCTCATAATTTCGACTTTTTATCTCATAATTATGACTTTTAATCTCATTATTTCGAGTTTTACAGCATTATTTTTTTATTATATGGCGGAAATGGGCTTCCATAGGAAATGGGCTTCCATAAATTACAGTACACCTAAATTTTTTTAAATTATATTATTTATACACTATCTGGTGGATGAGTGAGCGTAAATGCCACAAATGTACGTTAAGTACACTTATGTTTGTTTTTTGTTGATAGTAATTTTCTACTTTTTCAGAATAACTATAAACAAACATATAACATAATATAACTATAATAAACAGATTAAATTAATGTTATATGTTAGCATTGACTCTTTCCTAAATTGTAAGCATTACAGACCCTTCATCTCCCTATAATAAGAATATCTCTGGCTGCACACCAAGGATTTAGTGAGAGCCGAGGGCCAGTCCTGGGGCAACGTTAAGGGATATGTAATTTCGAACCTGTATGACTTCTGCAGCACACAAAAAATATATATATTTTGAAGAATGTTAGTAACTGGGACCCATTCAACTGCATTAGTTTTGTGTTCTTACAATAGAAGTGAATGGGTGCCACTGCTGTTTGGTTGCCAACTTTCTTCAAGATATAATTTTTTGTGTGTTCTGCACAAGAAAGAAAGTCATACAAGTTTGAAATGAGAAGATGGTGAGTAAATGATGACATAATTGTCATTTGTGGGTGAGCTATCACTTTAATTCAAACTTTCATCTACAAGTCATGACATTATTTACAAAAAACAAAGCAGGTCTACATTTACTTAACTGTAGAATATACTACCAGTAGTCTATGTGACCTTTTTAATTTGCATTTACATTGTATTGACCACAGTTCAGTCAGCCATTTAGTTAATGCTTAAGTTTTTATTTTCACTTTTTTATTAATTAAGCCACATGTATTTGTTCCAGTGTTCACAGTGTCTGTCCTCTGCTGGGACAGAAAGTATTATTCCAATGTATTTTACAGCATCCAAACAGATAAATCACTATACTCATGTTATGTTTTTAAATATTGTAATGTCATGCTGGGTTGAGTGTGGCAGACAGTCAGAGGTCATGTATAACTCAGCTGTTGAAGAAACACACTTAATCCAGTATTGTTAGAAAACTACAGGCCGCTATCTTTCCTCCCCTTCATTGCCAAGACTATCGAACGTGCTGTTTTGACCAGCTTTCCTCCTTCACACAAAATAACCTCCTGGACAGCAAGCAGTCTGGCTTCAAGAGTGGTCACCCCACAGAGACTGCACTGCTCTCAGTCAATTAAGCCCTAAGGCAGGCACAATGTAAAACATCAGACACTTAGGGTAAAGAGTCACAGGGTGACACAAGGAGACATTCACAAAATCCTTGAATACCCCTTTGATTATTTTGGATCACACAAAATAAAAACTTTAAATCATCATGTATACAATATTCTGCATACAGGCTCAATTACTAGAGATGGCAGACAAGGTTTCATGGTTAATGGTAGCATTTCTTGCATGAGTCCTTTAGAGACGTATTTTCAAGTTGTGATCATGTGGAGTTTGGCAGATGTGATTGTGTTCTGTTCATTTTGCACTCTGCCGAGTCCTTCATGTTATACATTTGTTGATTGAATGTGGAAATGGTAGACATAGATGAGCTCTCTGAATGTTCCTCAGGTGTCCGTTGAGTGGCAGGTGCAATGTGGAACAGGTGTCAACTTCAGAGAACTTGCTTATCTTCTTGAACACTAGAGCATCTGCAATCACACACAAAAGAAAAATGAAACATATCTTGCCAAAATATTGTTTACACAAAAAACTGCTACTTGAGAAATCTGTCCCAATTTCATTTGGCAGGACACTACAGTGTTTATCAGTGTTGGTATGTTTACCTCTTCATCCTTAGGCAACACGCTATGAACGCTTGGCCACCACAAGCCAGTTATCACTGTAGTAACCTTTCTGACACCTCCTGCTTAAAACCCAAAACGCCAGAAGGATCGTGAGGCCCCGCTTTCGCGGTCCTTACTCATACTGAAAATCAAGATCAAGTGAGCTTTTGCCCTTCTGCTCCACAGGAGGTTTCCTCTGAGACAGAGAACATACTCATAAATATCATGCTTTCAGAAGAAATGGCAAACTAGTATCAGGTGCCCTTATAAAAGCAACAACAATCCCTTATAAAACACAGCTGCTAATCAATGACTCTTTAATAAGTAAATTGATGTGGGATGTCATCAGTTCTTCATTCACCAATGAGAACACATACGATCTGATGATGATGAGCAGCAGCTATACACATTTAAATGCTCTTGTGTTTCAGCACTTAAATACACTGACACAACATAACATTGACTCCAGAATACTATGGTGTTTGAATGGGTTTATTATTTGTCTGACAATACCTCAAAGGTGCTACGCACCATTTGACTAGTTACTTAGTCTGTGTTCGTCCCATACAACTGTTAAAAATGTAATTGTTTCCAAATGCATGGAGATTGTGTCTGTCCCCCACTCAACTGTTAAAACGAAAACACAAAATATGCAACATATAGTTGCAAATACAAAACAGACAAAAAGGATTCACCCAAAAAACTGTGCTCTCCACCTGTTCCATGTAGGTCAAAAAACTCTCCCTTCCCCTCTCTTTGCCACATCACTTCCTGATATGGCAACATACAGGAAATGAAAAGACAGGTACAACTCCCCCATCCACCACAGGGGGAGCACTACAATATGCATCGATACACAATGAACAGATAGACAATCATATTACAAACATAACTATGGCTTCTACATTCCGGCCCCTTAATTGGCTATAATTTCTAACAGGCAATTAAATATTAAAAAACATATAAGAAGCCATAATTTCCACAATCCAATGTCCCATTCATTTGTTAAGATCATAGTCCATGTATCAATAGAAAAAGTCCAAGAAAAAGATCAAAAACTTGAAAACATTTTCATGATATTCCACAGGTTTCAAAAATGGCAAATGCAAGTCCATCAAACCTGATAGCTCCAGCAAAAAAAAAAAGATTACAATTGGTGGGTAATTATTCTTGAAGAAGACACAACTTGTTAATAGGTCTTTCTAAAATGTTGGATTTGGTTCTAACAAGGACACGACGAACATGTCCTCTATCATCAGGTAATGTCTTTGTGATCCGTCCTATAGGCCAAGAGTTTCTGGGAGATGAATCATCAACAAAGAGAACTATGTCTCCTGGCTTAAGATTTGTCCTTACTTTGTGTCATTTCTGTCTTTCCTGCATTAACGGCAGATATTCTTTTATCCATCTCTTCCAAAAGAGGTCATAAATATACTGGACTTGTTTCCATCTCCGTCTTGAATAGAAGTCATTTTTTAGGAACAGTCCAGTTGGTTTTCCTTTCAACAGAAGGAGATGTTAGGTGTAAGAGGTTTGGGATCACTCACATCGTCGGACACCGTAGTTATGGGACGATCGTTGACTATAGCCTCAACCTCGCAGAAAGCTGTCTGTAATCCCTCTTCATCAAGAATTTGTTGCTTAAGAACTGAATGAAGTGTTTTCTAAATTGTACGGATAAGCCTTTCCCATACTCCTCCATGATGGGCCCCTGAGGGAGGATTAAAAATCCATCTGATACCTTCGTTCTGCATTGCCTTTTTGATCTTATTGTGGTTTAGCTGGACAAGGCTTTCTCTTAATTCTCGCTCTGCTCCTACATAGTTGGTTCCGTTGTCAGATATAATTTCTTGAACTTGACGCCTTCTGCAGACAAACCTTCTCAGGGCTATAATACAGAAATCTGTATCCAGAGAATAGACAATTTCAAGGTGAATGGCTCTGCTCACCAGGCAAGTAAACAGCACTCCATATCTCTTTACCAAGCTCCGGCCCCTTTTCACCTCAATGGGTCCAAGGTAATCAGTGCCTACACGTGTAAATGGAGGAGAGTTGCAAGACAAACGACTTAAAGGCAGATCTGCCATCTTCTGCTCCATCACTGGAGCATGCCAACGTCTACATAAACTATCCAGTGTCTCTGATAAAGCTTTGAAAGTATCTGATTTTTCCCACAATGACCTGCTGTCTGATTTATATAATTTAAAAGCATCGTAGACAGATGACAACTCTTTGGTAAAATGATTTGATGTTTTAAATCTTCAAGCATTGACATTTTATGCAGCCTCCCACCAACTCTTAAGATACCATCAATCAGAAGAGGATCAAGTTTGTAAATACTGCTAGTCTTTTTTATGTCCCTGTTTCAGGGAAGTAATTTCAGGATTAAAGGATCGTTGCTGAACAAAGCACACTAAAGCATTCTCTGCATGCATAAGATCATCCACTGATAGCTCTTTGCTGCCCTTTTTCTCTTTAAAATTACCTGAGTTATGGCGATCAGGAGTTGGCTTAACAACCAGAGCATCCTTTTAAACTCCTTTTAATCTTTTAAGTAGCTCTTTTAAGGATATTCCAAGAGGAGAAGTGTTGAATTAATTTATTAACTGGATCCAGGCCTTCTGCCACAACTGTAGTAAAGGACATAACCTCTTTCTTTAACTCCAAATCATCACAGGATATGTTCACTTGTGCTTCAGGAAGACGAGGCCAGTCAAGTTTAGATAGCAAAAGGAATTTTGGACCTTTCAACCATCTTTCTGATGCAAGGAAAGAATCAATTGAGAGGCCATGAGATGCATCATCTGCAGGGTTTAATGAACCATTCACAAAGTTCCACTGGGCCTTTACAGACAAATCACGTATTTTGCAGACTCTGTTTGCAACAAATGTTTTAAATCATGTTTTGTCATTGTGGATGTACTTTAGAACAGATGTACTGTCTGTCCAGAAAACAGATAATCGATAAGTGGAATCTCAAGCTCTTTCTTGAGCAACTGATCAACACGTGCAGCGAGGACAGCAGCTACCAGCTCAAGCCTAGGAATAGTTACAGGTTTGGGTGGAGCAACCCTGGCCTTGCCCATTACAAAGGCAATATGGACGACACCATCGATGTTAGTATATTTTAGATAGCTAACCATACCATATCCTGCTTCACTGGCATCACTAAAATGGTGTAGCTGAGCTGCTTGTACTTGGCCATAATTTGTTGGTTTGAAACATCTGCAGATGCTTAGATCATTTAGTTTATCTAGGCCATTAAGCCATTCTTCCCAAGATTTCATTAATCCATCTGGAATCCTGTCATCCCATCCACAGTTCACATGACAAAGTTCCTGTTGAATTGTCTTTGCTGGAAGAATTAATGGGGCAAGAAATCCGATAGGATCATAGATAGAATTAACTATGGAAAGAATAGTTCTCCTTGTAGGCTGTTGCTTCTTCAAATTCATTTTGAAAGAAAAGGTATCAAATTTGGTACTCCACTGAATTCCGAGGGCTCTTTCCACAGGGAGATTATCTCTGTCAAGATCCAGTTCCTTAACATCTATAGCCTTCTCTTCTCCTGGAATTGACGCTAGAACAGAACAGTTGTTACTGATCCATTTGGTCAGTCTAAATCCACCAGTAGCACATACAGATCTTAAATCTCGAACCATGTCAATGGCTATATCCTCACTACTTAGAGACACCAGACAATCATCGACATAAAAGTTGTTTCGGATGGTATTAAGAACGTCTTTACCAACTTTACCATCATTATCCTCAGCAGTTTTCTTTAGTTCATAATTTGCACAACTAGAAGAAGAGACAGTGCCAAAAAGGTGGACCAACATACGGTACTCTGTCAACGATTGACTAATATCTCCATTGGGCCACCACAGGAATCTCAAGAAGTTAACATCATTAGGTGGCACTCTAACCTGATGGAACATTCCTTCGATATCTGCCATGATTGCTACAAGTTCCTGACAAAACCTAAGGATAACTCCAATGAGGCTGTTTGAGAGGTCGGGCCCTGAAGAAGCTCTTGATTTAGGGACGTACCCTGACATTAGGATGCACAATCAAACACAACCCTAATATTATTTTTTCTTTTATGATACACACCATGGTGGGGTATGTACCAACCTTTTCCAGGAGTGCCAGGTAGGCTACCTTGAGGCACCTTTTCTGCATGACCTTTAACCAAAAGGTCATTTATAAATTTCTTATAATCAGCAAAAAATATATCATCCCTTTGAAATATCTTCATGAGGTTGATAGCTCGCTGTTCAGCCACCCTTCTATTATTAGGCAAGTAAATGTCTTCTTGGCGAAATGGAAGCCGCAGTTGATAATGGCCATCATGTCTGACTACAGATTCTGCTACAATTTTGAGGAACATCTTGTCTTCAACTGAATCCTCAGACTTCTCCTCACAAGCTCTTTCAGAAAAATCATAATTAAACTGGTTCATGAGAAGATTATTCAGGCTGTTGATTGAAATCCTATTACAGAACACCCTTTGTTGGTCATTTCTGCTTATAGTAAGGCTTCTGCCCAATGGGCCATTAATATGCCACCCTAATTGAGTTAGAACTGCATAAGGTCCGTTTCCTTGACTGTTAATAACCCGCCATGGTTCCATAAGCTTTGGAGCATTAACTCCAATCAATATTCCAACTTCCGCATCGATGGTGTTCAAACTGACCTCTTTAAGGTATGGCCAACACTTAATGTCCTCTTCAGTAGGAATGTTCTCTTTACCAACTGGTATAGAAACCTGAGTAAAAACCTCTGGCAGGGACAAGAAATTATTATTATTAAGACTGCTTACTTCCAGCCCATCCAGTCTGTACGTAGAAACTTGTTTCTCTTGTCCCATGGTCTTAAGAAGTACCTCCGTTCTTCTTCCACTCATATGCAATTTTTCCATTAGCTTTTCTGTACAGAAGGTAGCAGAACTTCCAGGGTCAAGAAAGGCATATGTGTTAATTACGTTACTGCCATTACAAGCTTTCACTTTTACAGGCAAGATGGCTAGTTTATGGTATAAAGAACCAGATTCTGCTTGTTCTGCTGATACCATAGCAATTGTCACAGGATTTCTCCCATCCTTAGCGATAGCTTCCTTAAGAACTTTATCCTTCTGAAAAATATTAAGCCCTTTAGCATTCATATTTTCAACATGTAGAATTGTTGGATGTCTTTTATGACAGGTCTTACAGTCTAAACGTTTCCTGCATGCTTTACTCATGTGTCCCTTTAAAAGGCATGCAAAACACAATCATTTTCCTTTTAAGAAGTCAACCTTCTCTTCATGAGACTTCAACACTATTTGGGGACATAATTCCAAAGCATGATTGTCAGTAAAGAACAAACAGGGTGCATGCAAGGCAACACTTGTACTATCTGAAATCTTTATCTCATTTTTGCCAGAAGACAGTGGTGATATAGAAGTAGCAAAACTTTTCTTACTTCCCAATCTCAAAGAATGAAAATCTATCTTTGGCTTAATTCCCCTTGCTGTAGATGCAAGATTTTGAATATTGCCAAAAGTATCTTGTCTTAAAGTATCTTGGCTTGTTTTTCAACAAAGGCAACCACATCCATAAATTATGCTCTGCTGCGTGTTCGTTCCAGGAGATCAAAAGCTGTATTTCTCAATTTTTCCCGCAATTTATATGGAAGCTTGGATCCAATCTGTTTAAGATTAGATGGCAAATCAAGATGTAACATATTGGAAAGATCTTCTGCAGCGTTGCAACAGCCTCTTAAATAAAGTCCATAAGCATTAAGAGCCTTTCCATCATTGTTGTGGTTTCTTTTTGCCATTCTTCATTAAACACTCAAGTCAGGTTTTGATTCCATCAGATAGACTTTTATTGACTAAACCAATAAAGAGCCGAGCCCCCCATATGCATGGCCGGGCCCTCCCACAGAGAACTGCAGATGACAGGGACCTGCATAGGAAAGAACTGTCTTGGCCTACTAGGGGCAAGCCTTATATAGATAGAATGTTTGGGGATGGGCACACATGTCCGAAGGAATGTTTGGGGGTGGGCACACAGGTCTGATGGAAGTTTTAGGGGTGGGGGATTTGGAACAAAGACCTGTAGCCACATGTATAGAGAATTATAATGGTGGCTTAGATTGTATGCAATTCCTTTAGATTTAGGTTAATAAAATCTTCTACATTCCCCCCTTTGAGACATACACGTCTCACGATTCCGGAGTGCTGTTTCATGATCCAAATTTTTTACCTACTATAACCTAGTGACTTAAGATAAAGCCTCTATGTTCAATTACCAAAGGACTAAATCATACCCCAGCATTTCGGCAGGTGCGGACCAAACATCTTCCTCATGTCCATTTGATCAATTTGGCTGAGGGAAGTAAAAAATCCTAACACCCTACTTTCCCAATTAGTACAACAAGTTATACAATATTCGAAACGTGTGTGCGATTAAGTCTGCCTTGTCTGTGGTTGTCATCACAATTATCTCGGGTATAAACATAATAGTAGTAAACAAAATAAAGTAAATACACACAATATTAAAGAAAGGGGTACCCCAAAAACAAAAATGCATAACACAAAACAAATAAAGCATGCATAATACAAACACAAAATATGCATAATATGAAAATGAATAAAATGCATAATATGACATTTTAGGTTACAGATACATTTGTTTAGAGTTCATTCCAATTCTTCATCAGAGTCACTTGAAATCTCATCTGCCAATTGCAACTGCATTATTGTTTTGTAAAACACATCCTGATAACATTCTTGTTGAGTCAGATTTATTTGTTCATCACGGTATCTTAACATTTCCATTTGCTTAACTGTAGCTTTGATCATTAGGGATTTTAATAAAGGTAATACACAGCATAATAATAATCCTCCTATGGCAGTTGTCACTCCTAGGAGTATTCCCAATTTTGCTAACCATGCTCCCCACGATCCTAATTTTAAATCAAACCAATCCCTTATTTTTTCCTCTCTTCCAGCATTAGTTGCCCTATCTACTTGTAATTCTTTGAGTTTAGTCATGGCCCTTGTAAATGCTCCTTCCGGTGCAGTATTATTCGGGATATATGTACAACATTGGTTTCCAAATAAGATACACACACCTCCATTGTCTTCTAATATCCTATAAAGAGCTAGTCTATTTTGCCATGTCATTTTACTGGTTGAATCCAATTGTTCTCCATTGATTACTCTGTGCAGTTTCCCATAACACATCAAGTTTGATATGACCATCAGCTGTGTTGTGGTTCTCCTCTGTGTTACTTCATTGTTTTCCATACAACCCTGGTTAAAATGAGGCTAAGATTGATTTGTTATTGGGTTTCGTTAACGGCTGAAAAGTTAATGGTAGGGAAGTGTGGTTGAAAGTCTGAGTTATGGGATTTGGGGTTGTGGTGTTGGCTGTAGTTTGACCTTGTGACAAGCATATGAGGATCAGGCCTATTGTTGGCGTTATTATTTTCATTGTTCTGTTTGACTCCTCCTGCCACACTTTGTAATTCGTTGCTTTCTGCTGTTGGACTTTCTTGTTTGTTTGTTTCCGGTCTATTTCCTCTGGCTTTTTCCTTAGGAACTCCTGTGCAGTGGTTTAGATGATACCAGGTGTTGCTTCCTTCCACCTGGACTGCTGTTGAAGTAGCTGCTGTCACTTTATGATGTCCATTTCCTTTTGAATATTCTTAGATAGAGTTCATCTGTTGATGCAATGGTCAAGTGGTTTCCATTTCCTCACACCTTTCTCTTTTCCTGCACAGAAATAGCTTAATGGAAAGCAGTTAGTTTTTTTCATTATTTTCCATTTTTAATTGTTCTAATGGGGTCCCTTGTATAGGCCTCTGCTATATATTACAGGCATTGGTCGACCAGTAAGCATTTCATGCAGTGTTAATGCGTGATTCTGTTCATTTGCATGCGGTTGCTCATTAGTGCAAGAAGTAAAGCATCAATACAATTAAGTTTACTACTTGTAGATATCTTGTTGAGCTTGGTTTTGAGAAAACCATTAATTTGTTCAACTTATTAATTTTCTCAAATTATTAATTTTTACAACTTATCCCTGCGATTGTTCCTGTCCCTTTATATGCAGACAGTATTGTTTCTGCTCAATGGCTAAATCGGTCAATAACCACAAGCATGTCTTGTCCTGTATGTGTTTTATCATATCCTAATAATCCACCACCAAGTGTTTGAAAGGTCATTCAGGTATGGATTCTGACCTATTAATGTTATTGCTCCTTCTTTGACATTATTTTTTATCACATATCTCCCTTGAAGACAAAATTTCATCCACCATGCCTTGTTGTTTTCATTTCTTTTAACTTTAAAATTTTCTTAATTTTTTATTTACTTCATTTTCTTAATTTCTTATCACTGCTCTTCCCCCATGGTCAAAACCATGTGCATCATTAGTATGGATTCTTAACCGATCTCTAAAGTTGGATCCATTATGAATTAGAATGGACTCAAGATCAGATTGTAGCCTAGTGAATGATAATGAATTAGCTACCCAATCATGTGGTTTACCTTTATAAACCAAAGGAATTCATTCTGTTGGATTACCCACATAACATTGTCATGGTTCTGCCCTTCTTGTCTTGTAAACTCCTAGAGCCTTGTGGGTGGGGCCATGACAGTGCCATGTCTCCGCATTCATGTTTTGTGTGGAGATGCGTGGCTAGTGCGGGGTTCGCCTACGTCACACGCTCTCCGGTCTGTGTCATGACCATGCCCCCCGGATACTTCCACAATCCTGTCCTCCTTGTTCATGTCTTGTTGATTTACAGTTTGTCTAATGTTTTCCGTTCTGGTAGTTTAAACTCTGTTTTCCCCATCGTGGGTTTTTGTTTCCTGTTCTGTCTGTTTTATTAATAAAGTGTTGTTGTTGTTTTTGTCACCACCTGCTGTCCTGCACTTGGGTCTTCTCGCTACACATCATGACATAACATCTTTAGTAACATCTGGAAATGTAAGCACGATGCACATGCTAGACTATGTGCTGGAGTCAAAACAAATTTCTTGCTCATTTAAGTTTTAGGACGTGTGTACATGTGTGTGAACTAGATATCCCATAGTTTTCCTAGATATTTTTCATATGCCTGATTTATGGCTACAAAACCTTGCATTAATCAATAAGAGTTTAGCATTATCCTTGCATTATGATGCATGTCCGTCAGCTCTGTTAGCAACATACAGGTGAAATGGTTTGATATTGTCAAGTGCACTTAAGGCAGGTGCTTTTTGTCAAAATTCTATTTTTCCAAATCTATTCATGCATCTATACGTAATCCTCTCTGTGGCAGGCAATATTGCAGTTTGGTTTTGGATACCTTGTGACAAAATACAGTACAAAGATCAATTGCAGTAAAGTATTTTACATCGGGTTAAGGATATTGCATTTTTTCTGGGTAGGTGTGCATTTGGTTTAAGTTGCACTTGTACTAGGCAGGCTGACTTTACTAACCTTCCATCTGTCTCGTGCTGAGACCACAGCTTAGCTGGCTCCTAATGTTCAACTTCCTGTAATAGTTTAGTAGAATTACTTCGTGGCTCTGGTGTTGCCACCATTTGAGCTTGTTGTTTTTGGTTAACGACTACCTCCTGGGGAATACCTTGCAAAGATGTACCACACAGAATTTTATGTATTTTTTTTCCGACAGAATGAAAAATCAATGGATTTCTTGTGGGCTCTTATTCACTTTGTGCAGTGTTTTTCATCATTGGTCCTAGATCTTTCGTTTCCCAATTTTTCCCTACATATATAGAAATGTGTGGAATGGAATCGTTTACATTGAACCATTGTTTAATGAACTCATTTTCTGATATTTTCAAGGCTGCTCCCTGTTTACCTATTATGATGTGCTGTGATATCATTTCAATATTTTGCTCTTTAGTTCCTTCCTGCCAATTTTATTTCTATATCTGCATTTCTCGTGGGATCATAGTTCATTGTACAGTGAAATCCTGACTCGGGTATTGTGCTTCTGAAATCTGTGCTTTAATAAATTTACCCCATTTATTGATCGTTTGCCTCACATCATTTCCTATCTGTCCTATCGTACACGTTTGCTTTTGGCTCAGAAATCATCATTTGTGTTCCTTCCATATCTTTATACACTCCCTCTGTAACACACCAAATTTATAAATCCATTTACACATTGCATCTCTTCCTAACAGATTAATAGGAGTCTGATCTGATATCAGGATTTTGACATTTGTGATGTTTTATTGGGCTTTAACCTGGACCTCTAAAGGTCTGTTGTCACTCTCTCCCCTCCACCCCCTGTGGCTGTTCTGTGGATCAGTGGGGGCAGTCTTTTCCCCTCAGGCTGTCATGTCCTCAGCTTATTATCAGCTTGTTGTCCATTTTCTCTTTAAGTGTCCATACATTCTTTGTATTGTTCCTCTGCAAAGTCACACGGTCGCAATCTCCACTCAGATGTGTCACAGAGTTTGACTCTCTGTTTAAATGTCTCTGGGCATGTGATTGGGTTTTTGTTTCTTCCAGCTATTCCCATTATAGTGTCCTTCGGATTCACTCTGGTTGGATATTCGGCATGCAGTGTCTGCCTCACTGAAGAATGATATGCATCAAAATAGTTTCATTCATGTATTGAGAGTTTACAGCTTTGTCCAGTTCAGATGTTAGACAGTTGCCCTTGTTTGGCTTTAACCACCTTAATCCACTTCCCAGCCACATTGTGGATGTCAGAGAGATGAGTGGTTATCCTCTCAATGTTTTTTCTGACTTTTTATTAATTTATTTCCTCATTATCATTCTTAATTATTTATTTTTCCCATGCCACTTTCCTTCATCAGATGAGGGCTCCTATTCACCTCTTTCCACTCTACTTTCTACGATCCTTCTTCTCATTAATATAGCTGTCTCATCCACAAACTTCCTGTTTCCTTAATCCATTTTTACTTGTCTCTACCAACTTTGATTTACTTTCATATTCTTTCTATCTACCTTTCCTTTCCTACCAGTTTTGACATACGGCACTATCTGTCTGTTATCTTTTAACTCCACATTCCAGACACTTCTACATTTGCTGTGAGCATTGTAAATTGCCCCTCAGAGGTCACCTAAGTGACCCACAAACACCCACACAAACTCTTTGTCTGTTTTTATTTTGTAAATTTTTTTTCTTTTTTCTAACTCAACATTCCCCTCCATTTGCATCTCCCCTGAGATGTCTACAGTTCCTTTAAGCAATGGGAATTGACCCTCGGGGCTCGCATATGGCGGGGCGCTGCAAACACTTCTTCCTTGTTTTTTGTTTCTTTACCTTTTCCTTGAGAATTTTCCTAGCTTGCTTTATATATTTTTTTAAGTTTTCTCCTTCCTTTTTAAATAGTGCTAATACATCCTGTTCTTTTCCTCTTTTTCCTTCTCTCTTCTTTTGTCCCATATTTTTAGTTTTTAATTTTTCACCAAAGTTACTAGTTCCACACATAATGTGATATCGCACGACCCTTCTTTTGGCCACGTGGTTATTAGTTTTTTGTTCGTTTATGCCATTTTCGGAAACATGACATATAAGTTCGTTACGTAGGGTATATTTAATCCCAACAGTTCTACAGGCGTGGCTACCATAGTTTTAACACTTTTTCCTTTCGCCTTAAAACTTTACAGTTTACCAAACGTTTCTCGTTCTTTTAAAATTTCTACTAATCAAATTACCACAGATCGACAGCGTAAATACATTTGCATCTGAATAATACTAAACCGCAATATCAGACACTTTCCCTCAACGTTAAGTTTTACACTGACAAGAGTATTCAATTAATCAGACACATATATACATTTTAGTTATATTAATAGATTTTTAACCACCACAATTCATACCGATACAAAGTTTTAAGCAGGGTAACGCTCAGCATTCAAACCAGTTCCTTTATTAGCTTGGGAACCATGTTCACGTTTATTCGCGTCCTTTTATTGCACGGCTAATTCTTTTGACTCTCTATAAAGTGGAGGGTTCATCATTCATTTCTAATCCTTTTATATTATTTTACATAAACCCTGAATTTACTTTCCTCTTCAAGACCAGCTCAACAGAAAAGAAACTCAGGTGCATGCATACATTCAGTACTGTTGGAATCAAAACCCTTTTTTCTTTTTAGTTCGATAATTTAGAAGAACTGAAGTGTCTCACCACAAGCAGCATCTGGCAAACAACACAACCTAATTATATAAGCAAAAACTGCTTACCTTTGGCCAAATTGTTGTGTTGCTCATTCCAGAAGCCTGCTTGCATGGTCCACCTCGTTGTCCTTTTCAGTATCCCACTTCTGACACCAAATGTTGTGGTTTCTTTTAGCCATTCTTCATTAAACACTCAAGTCGGCTTTTGATTCCATCAGATTTGATTCCATCATTGACTAAACTAATAAAGAGCCGAGCCCCCTGTCATGGTCCTGCCCTTCCTGTCTTGTGAATTCCTAGTCTTGTGGGGTAGGATCATGACAGTGCCAGTCTTCGTGTTCATGTTTGGTGTTGGGAGTGCGTGACGTGGGCGAACCCCGCCCTAGCCACGCGCTCCCAACACCAAACATGAACACGAAGACTGGCACTGTAATGATCCGGTCTTGCGTCCTGACCACGCCCCCCGGATACTTCCGCAATCCCGTCCTCCTTGTTTATGCCTTGTTTTCGTGATCGAGTGGACAGGATTGCGCAAGTATCACGTCTTTGTGTTTAGGTTCTCTGTGGGGAGACACGCGGCTCGGGCGCTTCCGCCTTTTGCCGCGTGTTTTCATGTCGCACGTCTTAGCCCCGCCCCCCTTGTTCTCCCGTAATCGATCCATCTGTGTTTCATGACTCACACCTGCACCCTGTGTAATTATCCCTTGTTAGTGTCCCTATTTAAAGCCCTTGTGTTCGCTGTCTCGTGTCGGTGCATTGTATGTTCCTGTGTGCAAAAGTCCTGTTTTGTTTCGTGCTTCTGGATTTTGCCTTGTCTGCTTCCCTTCATTGGTCCCATTTTTTGGTCGTCTGTTTTGCCCCCTTGTGGGTGTTATTTGTTTTGCAGTTTTTGCTACTGTGTTTTTGTTCCTGTCTTTTGAGTTCTGTTTTTACCCCCCATCATGGGTCATTTGTTTGCCTTGTTTTATTGTTAAAGTCTTTTTGTTACCCCCGCACTGCTGCCTGCGTCTGGGTTCTGTCCACCCTCCGAATCCCTGACAGAATGCACCGACCAGTGAGGACATTTACATTTACATTTATTCATTTGGCAGACGCTTTTATCCAAAGCGACTTACAATTGAGGAAAACAGCAAGCGATTCGTCTAAGTAAGCAATATTCACGAAAAGTGCTAGTAATACAAAGTTTCAAATACAATGTCAAGATAGTATAAGCAGGTATATAGAGAACATTAGGAAAGGAAAAAATAGAGGTAGAATTTTTTTTTATATATATATATTATGAGACAGTTAAGTGCTCATGGAAGAGGTGGGTCTTCAGCTGTTTTTTGAATTGTGAAATTGATCTAGCCGTCCTGATGGAAACAGGAAGATCGTTCCACCAGCCGGGAACGGTGAAAGAAAATGTCCGTGAGATGGATCTCATGCCTCTCTGGCAAAAGGAACAATGAGGCGCCGCTCGTTTTCAGACCGCAGACTTCTGGAGGGGATGTAGGTCTGTAAGAGAGAGTTGAGGTAGATGGGTGCTGTGTTAGTGGCTGTTCTGTAAGCAAGCACCAGTGCCTTGAACTTAATGCATGCCACTACTGGGAGCCAGTGCAGAGAGATGAGCAGAGGTGTGACATGTGCTCTCTTGGGCTCATTAAAGACCAGGTGTGCAGCAGCATTCTGGATCATTTGCAGAGGTTTGAAGGCACAGGCTGGGAGACCGGCCAGAAAAGCATTACAATAATTCAGTCTAGAAATGACAAGTGCCTGGACGAGAAGCTGTGTTGCATGTTCTGTTAAGAACGGTCTGATCTTTCTAATGTTGTACAATGCAAACCTGCATGACCGAGTTGTTTTAGTATTGTGATCCTTAAAAGTTGATCATCCATGATTACCCCAAGATTCCTGACTAAAGTCGATGGGGTTATCTTTGATGGACCAAGTTGGATGGTAAGCTGGTGCTGTTCTGACGGGGTGGCAGGAAGGACGAGAAGCTCAGTCTTGGCCAGGTTGAGTTGTAGGTGATGATCTTTCATCCAAGAAGAGATGTCAGCCAGGCAGTCTGAGACTCGTGTGGCTGGTGTGGAATCGTCTGGATGAAATGAGAGGTGAAGTTGAGTGTCATCAGCATAACAATGGTAGGAGAATCCATGTGCTTGTATGATGGAACCCAGTGATGTGGTGTATATGGAGAAGAGCAGAGGCCCAAGAACCGATCCTTGTGGGACCCCGGTGACTAGTTGGTGTGATTTGGACACTTCACCTCCCCAAGCTACCTTGAAGCACCTATCTGTGAGATAGGATTTAAACCAGGAGAGTGAAGTTCCAGTGATGCCCAGTTAAGAGAGGGCAGACAGAAGAATGTGATAGTTAACCATGTCAAAGGCTGCAGAAAGGTCTAAGAGAATGAGAACAGATGATTTGGACTCAGCTCTTGCCCTCCTTAGGGCTTCTGTAACTGTTAGTAGGGCAGTTTCGGTAGAGTGACCGCTCTTAAAGCCTGACTGGTTGGTGTCCAGCCTGTTGTTTTGGGTGAGGAAGGTAGACACCTGATTGAAAACAACTAGAGAAATGGGTCTATAGTTCTCCAGTAGGGAAGTGTCATGTGTGGGTTTCTTAAGCAGCGGGGTTACCCGGGCCTGCTTGAATGCAGTGGGGAAAATTCCTGTATTAAGAGATGTGTTGATGATATGAGTGAGCGATGGTAGGAGTGTGGGTGAGATGGCTTGTAGTAGATGTGAGGGGATGGGGTCTAACGGGCAGGTGGTTGGGTGAGTAGAGAGCAGACGTTTAGAGACATCATCCTCTTTAAGAGGAGAGAAAGAGGAGAGAAGATGGTCTGCTGAGTGTATGTGCGGTGTGAGATCATGGATGGGTGGAGCTGAAAATTGTCTGCTGATAGACCTAGTTTTGTCTGTGAAGTAGCTGGCAAAGTCATTAGCCGTTAGGGAGTTGGACGGAGGTGGTGGAGAGGGACAGAGGAGAGTTTTAAAAGTTTTGAAAAGCTTGTGGGAGTCTGAGGCGCTGCTAATTTTGTCATGGAAGAATGCAGATTTAGCAGTGTGAATGTCTGCGGAGAAGATAGAGAGTGAAGCTTGATACTTACAGAGGTCAGCGAGGTCTTTTGTTCTGCGCCATTTCCTTTCAGTCGCTCCAAGTTTAGCCCGGTGTTCCCGGAGGGTATCGGACAACCAGGGACTGGTAGGAGTAGCACGTGCTGGCCTGGAGGAAAGAGGACAGATAGTGTCTAGACATGAGGTTAGTGTTGTGAGTCTGTGGCAGAATTAACATCAAGTGATGCAAAGTGTGTGAAGGGTGGAAGGGAGGTTGCTATGACAGATGAGGAGAAAGGAAGCGCAGATTCCGCCTAAATGAGACTGGCAGGGGAGTTGTTGAGTTGAGGGAATGCAGTATTAAATTAAAAGTGATGAAAAAGTGATCAGAGACATGCAGAGGTGTAATCAAGGTGTTCTCTGTATCACAGCTGCGTGTGTATATAAGATGAAGTTGGTTACCTGACTTATGGGTACCTGTGGTGGGGACTAGTTGGAGATTGAAGGAGGTAAGCAGAGAGTGGAAGTTTGAGGCATAAGGCTTCTCTAGGTGGATGTTGAAATCCCCAAAGACAAGAAGCGGTGAGTCGTCCTCAGGGAAAGACGAGAGCAGCATGTCTAGTTCTTCTAGAAATTCACCCAGTTGACCTGGGGGGCGATAAATAACTACAATGTGGAGTTTTAATGGAGAAGTAATAGTTACGGCATGGAATTCAAAAGAATTGGTGTTGACTACAGAGCTCCTACGGCTCGGGGTTCCAAGAGGAAGAAGCAGCGGAAGCAAGCCCTGGCCCTGGCCACAAGCAGCCAGGTTTCCGCGCCGGTACAGCCGGCCACACAGGTCTCTGCGCCGGTACAGCTGGCCACCCAGGTCTCCGCGCCGGTACGGCTGACACCCCCCATATGCAGGGCCGGGCCCTCCCACAGAGAACTGCAGAGGACAGGGACCTGCATAGGAACGAACTGTCTTGGCCTACTAGGGACAAGCCTTTTATAGATAGAATGTTTGGGGATGGGCACACATGTCCGAAGGAATGTTTGGGGGTGGGCACACAGGTCTGATGGAAGTTTTAGGGGTGGGGGATTTGGAACAAAGACCTGTAGCCACATGTATAGAGAATTATAATGGTGGTTTAGATTGTATGCAATTCCTTTAGATTTAGGTTAATAAAATCATCTACATCATCAGGCTTGATATTACCCCAGTTCAGGGCCTTTTCCATATAAGCACTTGTAATCTTCACTTCATCACCAAAATTAAGTTTCAGAAGCTTCTTAGCGTCATCATAGCCCTTTCTAGAATCCATTTGAGTAGTAAATATGATACACGGAATGTCAAAAAGTGATTTATTACCCCCAATTTATTGCCCCCTGCCAGGTGTCCACTTTTGACCCCTATGATTGTGCATCCTGTACGTGTATTTTATGATACCCTTTGATTGTCCATCCGGCACGTGTTTCTATGTTGACCCCTTGTTGTTGATGCAATGATATTATCCAGGCCTCAGTGTTTCACACCCGTTGAGCCTACATGGGTATTTGTCTATGAATGAAACAATACAATAACCCAAATAAAGAAATAAGAAGCACTGATGAAATGAAGTTTCAGCTATGTGTGGGTGTATGCTCTGTCCCTTTCCATCTACACACACCCCTCCCCACCCCCAAAACAAAAGCTTCTGGGGTTGATTTGTCCCCTAATGTCTATGAATTAAACAATACAAAAAACGTTAAAGAAATAAGAAGCACTAATGACAAATAAAATAGTATTTTGAAGTTAGGTTTTAAGTTTTAAAATACCTTTTAAAAGTATGCATTAAATAGTGATGCATGCAGTCCAAAAGCATCTAGTGCTGTAAATAATTCTGTCAAAGACTATGATTCTGCCATCATGATTGAATCTGCCACTAACAGGCTTTCAAAACCTGACACGCTTTAGTTCAATGGTGTGCAGTAAGTTGGTGACGTTTGTTAGCTCATAAAGAATAAAACTTGGCCAAAGCATCTGTTGCTGCAATCTCCCAGATGTGACAGTATGTTACTAGTGTGGTGAGTCAAGGCATTAAGCCTGTAACTCTAACATCCAATGCATCTGATTCTTGACATATAGTAAGTTTAAATTAAGTGTATTATTATTCCGTTCCTAACCATATTGTACTTGCGAACTCTAATAATGTTTTATGGACGGAATTCTGTGTTGATAAAAAGACAGTAGGCACCATAATTAATGTTGATATTTTGAAAAACCTAGAAGCCGATGTTCTACTTTCAAGTGATAAGATTGTACTTGGCTGTAACAAAATTGTTCTTTTATCTCAAGCAGGCCCCCACCATGAAATAGGATGTGCAGTGGCAGAGATGGAGACTCATTTTGAGTGGAAATACGTTATTCTTAATTTCCTGATGTATGGACAAAAGACAAAATTTGATTTGCAAAAATTCAGCCACTTAGCATTTCAGACTCATGCATGTTGCCAAATGTAGATATCCTTGAAAAACAATGCTTACTTAGGAGCTGAAAATGTAAGAATTACATAAACGGGGGATTACAGTTCTATGCTCATCCCTCACCAAATTCACATTAAAGATAAACATAGATTTACAAACACACACAGACTATTATATGGTAATATTTTTAATCGAAGTATACTGTTCAAATAGTTGTGGTTATTCTTTAATTGTCTTGATTATATTATAGGTGTTTCCATTGACTATGCTGGTCCCTGAAATGCCTGTCTGCCAAACCCGAAGGTAAGAAAGAGTTTTGTAGTGCCATATGAGAGGGAGACTCATATGGCAGAGAGAGAGAGAGAGACAGCGATGAGAGAGGACACACACTCCTGAGCTCCTGCAAAAATCCTCCTTGGATATTTTTGGATATTTTTACAAGGAGACACACACAAACCTCCAGCTATTAGAATCACTTGATTTTGGATTAAACTTTTTGGAACAAAATACCTGAAAAGGACAACAAGGACAACATCTGACTAAGGACCCTACACTGCAAACAAGCCAAAAACAACCAAAAATCCAATCTTATTATCAAGGACTATCAAAAGACTATCAGTTACCAGGGACCAAAGTAAGTACCCTGCAACATTTTATACCAAAATAATCTCAAACAAACAAAAACCAAAAGAAGATAAAAGTATTACTGGAAAAGTTTTACCCAAAAAGAGACAATAGTGCCACTGAAGCCACCAACTCTGCTTAACCACATGGGCCACGCCTCAGACGTGTGAATTGGAAGGTGATAACGTGACAATAGTAAAGGAGACTCTCCACAAACCCCCACACAGGTGCAAATGGCCCAATCGACCATGGCCGCACAATCCCAATGTGTTGAGGCCATTCCTCTACACTACCCAAAAGAGGTTACAAATGATACAGCATGGAAAGTCTTCAAAAACAAGAGACTCACAGAAAACCCAGAGACTTTATTTGCAGACCTTTATAAAGATGGCAGCACCAGTAACCTGATCTTCTACACCAACCAACCTCATACATGGCACAGAGTCATCATCTCAGAATTCCCAAACGCTGAAAGAAAAGGCATCTGTGGGGGTTTCCAGCTAAAAATAAAAAATGAGGATGACATAACAAAACTATCAACGTCAACATTTACAAAACAACGGGGATAGTTGTAGTGAAAAGCATCCAAGGATTATTCGAACAAAACTTCCTCAGAATCAAAGAAAGATTACAACAAGAACCCAACAATGAGCAACCCACCACTCTAGAGGAACCAGACAGAACCCCAGATCCAGACAAACAGCCAGAACAAAGAGACACTCCTAATACAGAACAAACAAAAGACCCTCATTCACACTGCTACTGTATGGACATGAGGGATAGATTCACAGCCCTGGAGGGGGAGCTAGTACAGCTCAGAGAAATTACTCTTTCTCTTCATACAATACAAAGCCCAGACCAAACCAGCAATAACACCACAGCCAAGCAAAAAGAGAGAGACAACATCAGGAAATAACTTTCTTCACTCCAGGATGAAGTCAAGCAGCTACAGCAAGAGAGGGAGAGACAAAAGGTACAGCTGGCATCACTGGAATCCCAACTCACACAACAGACAGAGAATCACTGGGTCCAGTTAACTGCTTTAAGAGAGGAGATAAGAGAACTGAAGCACATAAAAGATACCTACTTCAAAGACCACAACTCCACAAAGGATCCCACACAACAGGTCACCCCCCAAACGGACCATAGCTCCCAGACCTCAGTGATACATCTCAGCCAAAACCTTCCTTCCTCACCAAACCCCGTACCTAGCACACAACCAACTGATGAACCAGACAATGCCTCAACACCCACAGAGAACTCACAAAAACCAGACATCGTCCTTTTAATAGACTCAAATGGGAAGTTTATAGATGAAAAAAAGCTCTTCCCCAAACACAGGGTGGCCAAACTCTGGTGCCCAAACACCCACAGTGCCCTCAGACTGCTAAATGAGGACTCACTAGGATCACCAAGCCATATAATAATTCACACGGGCACAAACGACCTGAGAGCACAACAGGAAAGAGTGGCCACAGCACTACAGAGAGTGATCGAAAAAGCCACAACCATCTTCCCAAATGCCAAAATCACCATATCCACACTGCTGCCACGGAAAGACTTCCACCCAGATACAATTCAACGAGTGAATGCCAACCTCTCCAGAACCTGTGCACTCAAACCCCAAGTCCACCTGGCACATCACCCCACCCTGGACCTCACATGCCTTTATGACCATGTGCACCTGTACAGAGCAACTGTCCCCATCTTTGCAAAGACATTAAAAGATGTTGCTCTTAACCGCAGCACCAACACCACTCCTAGAAGCAACAGAGCAAGGCAGCACCCACCCAGACCAGGGATGAACCACACAGCACCCACAAAAAATAACCAAAGACCACGATCACTTCCCTACCAAAACAACAGTCAACAGACCAGAACATCACCCCTGCTGCCTACACCCACCACCCAGCACGTGCAGCAGACACCCGGCAGCCTCAGCTATGCCCAGACAGTGAGCAGAAACTCCACACCAACATCTCCACAAGCTCCAACAGCCGAGCTGAAAGATATCCACCAGATGCTGAACCAGATCTGCTCACACCTGCTGTCTTAAAACAAATCCTGCAAATTAAAATAACACCTTATGGATAACAAAGCATTTACTATATCATGTTGGAATATCCAAGGCCTGAGGTCATCTGCTTTTGGACTGAAAAGCAAAAACATAGACTTTACCTCAGAAACCGAAAAGCAAAAACATAGACTTTACCTCAGAAACCAAAAACTCAGACATTATCATCCTGCAGGAGACATGGAGCAGAGGAGACCGACCCACTGGTCGTCCTACGGACTACAGAGAATTCATCATCCCATCCATCAAACTGCCTGGAGTCACACAAGGAAGAGACTCAGGTGGAATGCTGATCTGGCATAAGTCCGATCTCGCCCACTCAATAAAAATGATTAAAACCGGCCAGTTTTATACATGGATAGAAATAAACAAGGCCATCACTTCAACAGAGAAGAACATCTTCCTGTGTGCAACCTACATCCCTCCAGCAGAATCACCCTACTTCATTGAAGACAGTTTCACAATCCTAGAAGGAGAGATCAACTATTTCCAGTCACAGGGCAATGTTCTGATCTGCGGAGACCTAAACGCCAGGACAGGCGAAGAATCAGACACACTTCACTCCCAGGGAGAAAAACACATTCCAGGAGGAGATGTCCTTCCCCCACCTACACACGCACAAAGACTTAACTACGATAAAACAACAAACAAAAACGGATTACAACTTCTCCATCTGTGTCGTACACTGGGTCTGTACATGGTCAATGGCAGACTGCGAGGAGATTCATACGGTAGGTATACTTATAGTTCAAAGCTGGGTAACAGTACAGTAGACTATTTCATTACCGATCTAAATCCAAACTCCCTCAGAGCGTTCACAGTCAGCCCACTAACCCCATTATCAGACCACAGTAAAATTACTCTCTACCTTAACAGATCCAAACCTAACACAGAGGCATCAAAACAAACTCACCTCCATACCCTTAAATACGCATACAAAATAGTGAAGATACATACCAAAGCGTAATTCGTGAACCAAAAATTCAAAACTTACTTAATAAATTCCTAGATACATCATTCCCACATAATAACGAAGGTGTAAATTTAGCATTAGACAGAATTAACCAAATATTTACAATATCTGCAACATTATCCAACCTAAAATCCACAAATACTAAAATAAACAAGAAGCCTGCAAAAGATAAATGGTTTGACAATGACTGTAAAAACCTTAGAAAAGAAGTAAGAATTCTATCAAATCAGAAACACAGAGATGCAGACAATGTAAACACATGCCAACTCTACCATGAAAAACTTAAAGAATATAAAGACACCCAAAGGAAGAAAAAGAAACAAGAAATTCAAAATCAGTTAAGAGCAATTGAACAATCTTTAGAAACAAACCGCTTCTGGGAACATTGGAATGCACTTAATAAATCCCACCATGACGAATTACCCATTCAGAACAGAGATGTATGGATAAACCACTTCTTTAACCTCTTTAATAATATAAACAAGAACCATGAACAAACTACCCTATACAACAAAGTATGCACTCTAGAGTCAACTATTAAAGATTACCAAAACCCTTTAGATTCTCCAATTACACTAGAAGAACTATGCGATAATATACGAAAACTTAAATCCCCAAAAGCAAGTGGTATCGATGGCATTCTAAATGAGATGATTAAATATACAGACCAAAAATTCACACTTGCCATTCTTAAACTGCTCAATATCATCCTTAGTACAGGTATATTTTCCAGTATCTGGAATCAAGGTCTTATCACCCCAATCCATAAAAGCGGAGACAAATATGACCCTAATAATTACCGTGGCATATGTGTAAACAGTAACCTAGGTAAACTCTTCTGTAACATCCTAAACAGCAGACTCCTCCATTATCTAAACGGCAGAAACATTCTGAGTAAATGCCAAATCGGTTTCCAACCAAAATACCGCACGTCCGATCATATATACACTCTTCATACTTTAATTGACAAAGAAACCAACCAAAATAAAAGAAAGCTCTTCTCATGCTTTGTTGACTTCAAAAAAGCTTTAGACTCAATCTGGCATGAGGGGCTTTTTCTTCAGTTAATTCAATGTGGGATCGGAGGAAAAACCTACGACATAATCAAATCAATGTACACGAATAACAAATTCGCAGTTAAAATAGGCAACAAGCACACAGACTTCCTCTCCCAGAGTCGTGGAGTAAGACAGGGCTGTAGTCTAAGTCCTACACTATTCAACATATACATTAATGAATTAGCTCGAGCTTTAGAACAGTCACCAGGACCCGGTCCCACCTTACTAGACACTGAAGTGAAATGCCTTCGGTTTGCAGATGATCTGGTGCTGCTGTCACCCACAAGAGAGGGTCTACAGCAACATCTAGACATCCTGCACACTTTCTGTCAAACATGGGCCCTATCAGTTAACCTTAAAAAGACTAAAATCATGATATTCCAAAAAAGGCCCCGTCGTCAAAACCAACATCACAATTTCAAACTAAACAAAATGCCCTTAGAACACATCCAGAACTACACATACCTCGGTATAAACATAAGTAACACTGGGAACTTAAACAAGGCTGTGAACGACCTGAGAGACAAGGCACGAAGAGCTTTTTACGCAATCAAAAAGAATATAAAAATTAACATCCCAGCAGGAATCTGGCTAAAAATAATCCAATCAATTATAGAACCAATCACACTGTATGGATGTGAGGTTTGGGGTCCACTTACAAACCAAGAGTTCACCAAATGGGACAAACACCCAATAGAGACCCTGCAAACAGAAATTTGCAAAAACATTCTACGAGTTCAGCGAAAAACTCCAAACAACGCCTGCAGAGCAGAACTAGGACTATATCCTCTAATAATTAAAATACAAAAAAGAGCGATTAAATTCTACACTCACCTTAAAAACAGTGATACAGAGACCCTCCATCATAAAGCCTTAAGCCATCAAGAGCTGAACCCAGAGAGAAGCCCACTCATCCAACTCATATCAGAACTAACTCTACAACCCAAAACATGCCAAACTGAACCCCAAACCCTAGCCAGACTAAACCAAATCATAAAAACACAAAAAGAAAAATATCTGAAACACTGGACAGAAGCAACAGCTCAGCAAAGTAAACTGGAATGCTATTAAACAGAGAATATAAACTGGCAGAATACCTCAAAACCGTATCAGACCCTAAACAAAGAAAAGTGTTGAGCACGTACAGACTCAGTGATCACAAGCTCACTGTAGAGACGTGCAGACACAGACAGACATGGACACCAAGAGAAGAGCGACTGTGTCCACACTGCACACAGAATCAAGTGGAAACAGAGCTTCACTTTTTAACCTCATGTTCAAACTATACACACATCAGAGAAACATTCTTCCCCCAGTTTACAAACTTCCACAAAGACTTCAACCAGTTTCAACAAAAGGACAATATTTCATACATATTGGGAGAAAACTCAAACAGCTCAAACCTGGCTGCAAGATATGTCAAATCCTGTCATGACAAGAGAACAACCAGCACAACACAACAAAACACAGCACAGCACACAAACTGACACAACACACACAAACTGACACTATATGACAGGATCCTGTCACTCTCACTGAGAACTTTAATCAATACTTTGCTCTTTTTCTACTTGTATTGATATACTTATATACTTTTATTTTATTTCCATCTTAACCTAGATTTGTAAAGAATGTTTATATTTAATTTTCCTGTGCTTTGGCAATGTAAGATTTATTTTATCATGCCAATAAAGCTCCTTTGAATCTTGAATCTTGACTCACGGTGAGTTTTGTCTGATGGGATAGAGCAAAAACCAGTGTGCATGAGGTGATGACCCAAAGACGGGTAAGATTCTCCAGTGGCCAGAGGAGGACAACCTAAGGCAGGGCTTCACCGCCACTGGGCACCTGCCCAATAAGGGAGGTGTTATCTGTATGTACAGGGAGTGGATGTGATGCTTCTTTTGGGCCGAGAGTATCAAAGGAGGAGCTGTGAAAAAATACAGACTGCCTCCAAACAGAATCCACCCCAAGAAAGTGCTAATGATGCTCATCCCAGAGAGGAAGCAGGACTTGATAGTCATCGGAACAGTCTCTCCTCATATTAAGGTAATTTTGGCAGAATGGTGGCAGGGATACTGAGGGAGCCAGCATGGTTAACAGAAACACGTGACCTTGCTTAACATACGTAAAAGACTGTGTAAACACTTAGGGACAGTTTAACTTATGTGTTTGTATCATAGTTTGGCACATGCATGACTGGAAGTTACATATAATGCTTTTCAAAACATGGTGGTGGCCTAAGATTAACAATTATTTCATTGATTTTTGCAAAAGGTGTCTAGTATGTTTTAAAGTGAATTATCCTTCAACACTTAAAATCCCATTGAGTTATGCTCATCGGACTTATTTGCAAAGCAATTTCATAGGTGCATTGCCTCCAAATGGGGGATTCTCTTACATACTGATAGTTGATTTATTTTCCAGATGGGTGGAGGCGTTTGCCCTACAACATTGCACAGCAGATGCATCAGCCAACATATTGCTGAATTTTTTTTTTTTGTCAGATCACATGGTACACAATTCACTGGTAGGGTGGTGAAAAATGTAAACTCAACCTTTCCATATTGTTTTCATACTTCTGTCTAGTAAATCAGTAGATTTAAAAATTGCAAATTGAAAACAGCCTTAAAGCTTGATAGATGATTGCTTAAGAGACACAAGAGTTAAGAGTTTGTGTCATACACTCCGAAAGAGATAAGGACAAAGTATTATCCCCGCTCTGCGTGATATGAGGGATCATATTATGTTAAAGTAATTGTTTATACTCTATGTAATGTTGCTGTCATTTGTAACAGTAAAGGCTAAGTAAACACCTCATAGGTTAGCATTGAATGTGAAATACATTCATGTGTCTTATTTATGTGTATGTTCTTAATGTCTGGTCTTCTATTAATCGGAATTTGGACCCAGTATCTTGTCATTAGAGATGACTGGGCTAGAAGACTGTTAATTCTGAATTTGCTCTTTGTAGTTGTTAATTTTGCCAAATGTTTGCAGAAAAAGAAAAGGATGTGAGGACAGGCTTATATCCGATTGGTCCGCCTGCTCTCACTCATAAGGTTAAATATATAATTGTTTTGTCCTTTCTAATGTGGTTTGATATTTCTCTCTCTGGACAGGAAAACTTAATAACTTTGTGGCAAATTTGGATTGCGAGATTGTCAACAGCCATGCATCATGGGATAGATACCCATGCCTAAATCTTTGTGAGGGTGTAAATTTAAATCAGACATTATATTTAAGAAAACAGATGGTAAATGTGTTTGTTATTGAATGAACGGCTACGATACAGTGACCTATTGGCTTGGTCACTCCCAAAATTTTCCAGAGAGTATACCCTCATTATGCCAACAGGCCGGTGGGTGAATGAAGGTGATTTGAATGTGTTTGAGGAATATTTGAGCTTTCTTAGTTGGATCCCAATTACAATATCACAGGCCAACTTAAATGCTTGCAGTTCTAGTTGATATCAGGACATGGTAAATGACAAAATTTGGATGCGTTGGAATGTTCTGAAACCCATTAAAGTAAATTTAGTTTGGTTGGATGCAGATAGGATTTATGGTGTGATTTGTAACAAGTTAAAATGGATGGATGGATGGATAAGAAAGATAAGGCCAACTTTGATCTCAATGGCAGCAAAAACGGTTTACCATTAGTAGATGCTTTATCCTTTTTATGATTGGACTGCTTAAGTTGAATGTTGTTTGGGTAGAGAAATACAGCAGTGGTTTGTTAGAACCTTTCCCGAAACCGAAGTGTATTGCTAGGATAGTGAGTGATGTTAAAGTCATGACGGTGTCATGGGAAATGTAATTCATGTAATTCATCTTTTGTTATATCTGATTTTTTTTGGGATAGTTTCAGTGATGTGATACAGCAGTATAGTAGTGCAAAGTTGTTCAATTAATAAATTAATTATTAGTTTGGATCAATTGCATGATCACCTTAAGAGTAAAGGTCATAGCACCACCTCAATATCTTATAATGTCACTGCATGGATGCATTTGGACATGTTTCATTATTGTGAGGAAATAGTTTCTACCAGGCAAACAACCTCCCTAATGACCATATGCATTGATGAATTTAAATTTTAGTTTATTATTTTTTTATTTTATTTTCATATTTATTTATATTTATGTGATCTGAGGTTCTAATGTGTCTTAGGAGATGAGTGTTTTAACCAAGAAAAGAGTTTAGTTGATTTTTGAGACCAATTCCTATAGAACAGGAGATCAGAGAGATGCTAACTAAATTAAAGTTTAATATTTGCAATGACCATACCACTGTGGTAGGGCTCAATTGGTATCCTGATAATGTGGGGAACTTGAAAAAAGGGTAACTGTACAGAGTCGTTGCTATGTTAAGTAGTAAATAGTAAGTATGAATATTATCCAAAACTGAAGGAAAAAGGTGAAAAGGAAAGTTATATTGATGGATTCATGAAACAAATTAAGACGAGTGATGTTTCTGCTAGAAATGAATGCTTGAATTCTGTATTGCTTAAAATCTAATATGTCTCCTTTTGTGACTGACTGAGAGTCACTCTGCTCTAGCTGTGGTTTGGATGTTTGCATTTGCAGTAGTATTTGCAGTTACATTTTTACGGATATTACAGACTCCGTAGAAAAATTTGTGGAAGAAGTATGGGAGATTTTGTTGAGGCTTCTGAGGAAGTAGCTTTTAAGATTGGAACATTTCTGCTTTATGCATTGAGCAACTGTTAGGGATAGCTGTTCTTGGTTTGTGTGTTTGGATGGTTGTTCGCTGTTCGTCTCAGAACAGAGCAGCTCTTACAAAATCCTGTTGAATACCTTCAGAAAAGAAAACACTGACATTGTTGGAAATGTCTGAAAGACTTGTAAGGAACCTGTCTCTTTTAAAATTGATATTAAAGGTGACACCCAGACAAAGGCGTGTTATTTTAGAGGCGGCCTCAGAGGAGTTCATTGTAACATTGTGCGAAGTAGCTCTTAACGTACTCCATGGTAATGTACTGCTTACAAAGAAACAATATCAGAGACTGAAGAGAAGAAGAACCAAAATCAAAATTGTTGCAGATAAGAAGGTTGGAGTTCTTAGAAAAAGGAGATTAATCAATCAACAAGGAGGGTTTCTGTTACCCCTTTTAAGTGTTGCTATACTGTTTATAACCAGTTGGATTACCTCTAAATAATTTTGGTGATGGATTATGCCGAGAAGATGTTCTTAGTTCCACAAAACCAGCTAAATAAACTCAAGACTGGAACCCCCCGTGAGTCTATTCAACAGGTTGTGGAGAATGACCTGGACATGACTATAAAAAATATTCTTTACAGGAATGATCTGGAATCATTTGAAAAGGCTAAGATGTATACCGCTGTTTTGCAGAGATTTTTAATACTTTCTAAACAAGGGGACAGGGAGACCAATACATTAACATTATCCCTTCCACAGTCTGCCCCTGATGAAAAAGAATATCCTTCTGTGTCAGGCAGTGCGAGTGCCCAAGACACTTTGGATAATGTAGCGGAAGACATATTAAAGAATGTTCCAAAGAGGAGTGTTAAAAATGTTCCATACATTTTGGATAAGATGTCTAAAACCAGAGATGTAACATCCTGGTTGAATCGGGAGAGTTTGTGTTTAAAGGTAGAGCAATCCCTGGTTCACACATGTTCGATTTAGTTAAAGGTGTAACGACTCTGCAAAAGATTGCAGATGAACGGAGACCTCTTGGGTGGAATGAACTTCTGGAAGCATTTGTTATTTTAAATATACCATACTCTATGATCCCGAACCATCATGTCAGACATACAATTAACTCTTTCAAAACAATATCATCACCTACTGCTGCCAGATCATATAAGAGAGGTAGAAAAAGACAGAAAATGCATTCGGACACAGCTTTGTCACAATCGAATCATTCAGAAAATTGTGTATCTCAATCACCTATGCTTAACAGGGGACAGTGGTTAAGTTTTTAAACTCTAACATTTGTATGATCTGTATTGTTGAATGTAAATAAAAATTCGAAAGATGAAATTTCAGTTTCTTAGTGTTTTTATTGAAATATTTTAGACATGAACATTTCACCTGTTTGCACACACTGAATACACTTGACAACATTTTCATTTCCTTTGAACATGTTTAAGTTTTTTCACAAAAGCTGTCACATATGTATCATTTTTAATAAAATCATCACTATACAAATTCAACACATAATTATAATCAAAACCTTTTGCCATGTGGTAGAGAAAAAATACACAATGCTGACCGCAAGTATCTGATGAAAAATCTTGTACTTGTTTAGTCGAATGTTGTAACTCCTTAGAATTGCGTTTTAAAAAGTTTTTGATATCTGCCGGAAAACCATGGTAATCTGGTTTATTACCAAAGCTGTCAAAAAAACAGCCTACACCATGCTCATTTATGTAGATGGCTAACCAGTGTTGACCCGGTAATCCATAAAGATGTGTGTTCAATATAACCATCGATGGCAACTTTCTTAAAGCCTCTTTGGGTAGATAGTCACATGGTAACACACCAAGGAAGTGAATATTGCAGGAAACCTTGTCCATGACCCCCGTAAGCTGTACTGTATTCATTTGTGTATGAAAATTAATCAACCAGGATCTGTCGACAATTTGATACCTCAATGACACTGTCAAATGTAGCATAGATAATTAAATTTATTGTTCGGGGTAGCAGCTGTCTAAAACGTGCCTCCAGTCTAATATTTCCACTCTTGATAAGCGAAATGTGCTGACCGCACTCCTCATCGGGGGTGAGATTGAATGCGTAGAGGGTATACCCGTGTAGGAAGTCCTCTCTATCAATGGACAGAGCCAGATGACAACGCTAACTGGTAAAATTCCCTCACTGCAGATCCACTTTCAGGGATCACTGTCAGGTTGTAGCGGCTTTGCAGGGTGTTGTTGCCGATCCACATAAATGCCTAGAAATTCGAGGTCATAGTTTCTAAACGTAAAGGTTTTTTTATCATATGCTCCTACAAATGCATCATTATTGACCATCGCTAATACGATAGATTTTGGTAGAGTTCCTAAGAAAAGGTTTTCTTGATTGCTGACTCTCGACCCTTGTGGTAGGGAATACGTTTTCAGAAATACTCTGTCGATGGGGTACTTGGCTGTGGTAGAGAGCAGTGCTTGGGCATGACCCAGCCTTAAAGCCAGTGACACTGACACTTTTTTCACAAATAGCGATGCAGACATGATGTTTAGTTTATAAGCCACAGCGTCGCTCCTCATCAAACTTCATCTTTACCTCTGGTCATCCGAATTTTAATGTCCACTCCATTAAGCATCAGTTTTTCTTGAAAGAAAATATCACTGTGAATAGATGTAAGAAGCTCGATCACATTACTAGCATTGGTAAAGGCCGCTCTCTTAGTCAGACCACGATTCTCCCCAGCAGGGTCCGCAACATCCATATGCCCCGCAGTGTCTTTGTAAAAGAGCCCCGCTGAGAAAAGTGTTTCAAGGGCATCTTTACCATAATTGGTAAGACATTCTATTATACATCGATAAGGATGCGTGCTAGAACTCTGTGATATAAGCCGATCCCCAAGCGAGACATCTACTTGTGAAAATATTGTAGCTCCTGGATAGTTAATAAGACCCACGGGCCCCATCAGCAATATCTGTACCATTGGCATTAGTGATTTTGAGGCGTAAAAACAACGTGTTGTTCAGATCCACATAATCCTCTCCAGTCCTCGCAATAAAAAATTCCAATGGTGTTTTTCAATAGCGGTTTGTGTCAGCGGTACTGTAAACAGATCCAGTTAGCTTTTTAAACACTCTTCTGACATGCTATGTAGTAATGCCATGGTCTAAAATATTGCTTTAACAGACTTCTTTCTTCTTTTTGCAGCAGATCCCTTTGCTGTCTTCTTGCGCTTGCGTTTAGCAACTGACGTTTTCTTTGGTAGTCGTTTTGTTTTATTCTGCGGCTGGCCACTCCTCTGTACCCCTGGTGGTCTAGACATTCTCTTGCGAGTCATTACCATTAACCCTGATCCGTCTTGGGTATTGTTGTTGTTATTAAAAGAATGTGATAATATATGACTAACAACGTCACTTAGTATGTTTTTCGCAGCTGATTTGAGATGCGGCTTAGCTATGCTAAACCCCCGTTTTAGTAATGGTACAGCCATTCTAAAGAGGCCACGAAAAAGGCCTCCCAAACCAGCTCCATACATAACCCCACCCCCTGCATAACCGGGGATACCATTACCTGCCTGATTCTGATAATAGGCTATGTAACGCATGGGGTCAGCATTATGGTTGTTGAAATATACCATTTTCCAATCGCTTTTAAAAAATACGCTGTTTCACGGGTCTAAAGTGTAATTTAGTACACACCTTTGCGTAACTGAAACACACGTCTTGATTTTGATCGTCTTTCACTTGTATGCTGATCTCGGTGATGGAGTTTTTATTAACAGCAACGTAATGCGGACGGTCGTATCTGACACAATAAACTTTGTTACTCTCACCTTCTATATGGACATACCTTAGATTAGATTAGATTAGATTCAACTTTATTGTCATTACACATGTACAAGTACAAGGCAACGAAATGCAGTTTAGGTCTAACCAGAAGTGCAATAGCAGCAAGTGCAGGATATACAGTGGTTGCATAAGTTACATAAATAAATATTACAGAAGTAATTTACAGATGGGAATGTACTATGACCATGATTTACAGATGTCTCTAAATATAGACAGAAATTAACAGATGGATATATACTATGAAAATAATATACAGATGTCTATTACTATAGACAGAGACTTAGTAGGGGTACGTGATAATCACCAACTGATTGATATTCTATTATGTCCGTGTATATATACATAGTGTAGAACACGCCATTTATGTCTGCTTGATGGGGTGCATACGTCACAGTCTTGTCAATAGTCTCTATGCAACACGAGAGGACTGAATTTCATTGACAATTTCAATCTCTTCTGGAGTCAAAGACAACTTTTTATAACAGATGGTCTCCACCCAAACAAACTTGGCACAAGAGTGCTAAAGGACAATATCCTTTTCTCTCTCCATCACCCATCAGCAGAGTGTGCCAGTCTACTCCTGAATGGCACACATACATCTGGCCTCAGTGACCACAGGATTTCTCATCAGTCGGATGGACACTTGGATTACACCACTCAGCCACAACATCCACTGCTCATGGTCACCATTCAGGCTGTACCCTACCCAGTGACATCACATCCGTTGAACTGTGATGAAGACTCAACACCCAAGGACGTTTCTGTGGATAACAAACGGGAGAGGCAAGATAACATACTTCAGCCTCCAGAAAAACCAGACTCACAGTCCCTCTCTCTACCTACTTTCTCCCTCTCTCCGTCATCACCTCTTTTGAGCTTCTCAGAGAAAATGGAGGAACTAGTGTCTGCTGGAACAAAGCTCTCCCACTCTATTAAGTGGGCAGTCGTGGCCCAGTGGTTAGAGAGTTGGACTCATGATCAGAAGGTTGCTGGTTCAATTCTCAGGTCTGGCAGGTAACGGCTGAGGTGCCCTTGAGCAAGGCACCTAACCCCCACTTGCTTACTATACAAAATGTACAAATGTATAGTACAATGTAATGTAAGTCGCTTTGGATAAAAGCGTCTGCCAAATGCGTAAATGTAAATGTAAATGTAAATGTCTATTGTCGCGAGTCCACGAGTTACAACTAAAAAGCGACGAGCCCCACAACCACCAAAGCATCTGGGTCCAGCTCGCCCTCCATCTGAGAGAGCTCTCCGGCCTCTGCCCCAACGCCAGAGATCACTCCAACCCCAATTTGCTGGTGAACAACACAAGACTGTCAACAATACTGGTAACGGATATGAATTGGGTCCCCGCTATGATAGCAGCAACAATCTCAAATGTTTACAGAACAAGTGGGAACCCAATGTTCCTCTAGCTTTCCCTATATCTGTCCTGATATGCAAGAGAAAAACAAAGGCCCCTTCCAGTCAACCTCGACTTCATGGTTCTATATGTGGCAGTTGTGGCCCAGTGGTTAGAGAGTTGGACTCATGATCAGAAGGTTGCTGGTTCAATTCTCAGGTCTGGTGGGTAACGGCTGAGATGCCCTTGAGCAAGGCACCTAACCCCCACTTGCTTACTATACAAAATGTACAAATGTATAGTACAATGTAATGTAAGTCGCTTTGGATAAAAGCGTCTGCCAAATATGTAAATGAAACTTGGTTAGATGACAGCTGTAGTGCTACAATCCTCAATGAATCTGCCCCCCAGACTTTACTTTTATAAGTGTCTGTAGAGCTGTTAAGAGAGGTGGGGGAATAGCTGCTCTATTTAAAGATGTCTTTCAATGCAAGCAAGTGTTACTTGGTGATTACCCGTCCTTTGAATACTTAAGTATTGCTGTAAAAGGTTCACCACACATTCTGTTTACAATTATTTACAGACCTCCCAAATACTCCCCAGTCTTTGTTGATGATTTCTCAGAACTGTTATCATCTATTTCTTCTGAATTTGACTGCTTTGTTATTGCTGGAGATTTTAATATTCATGTAGACAAGACAGAAAACAATATTGCAAGTGAACTCTTAACTGTTTTAAATACTTTTGATCTGACCCAGCATGTGCACGGCCCCACACACAATCGTGGACACACTCTGGATCTGCTTATAAGCAAAGGTCTAAACATTTCATCCACCTTTATTAGAGATGTGGCATTGTCTGATCATTTCTGTATTTTCTTTGATATACATATTGATATATGTCCTGCCACTGAAGAAAGACCTGTTTCTGTAAAAAAGAGGTTCATAAATGAGAACAACAGTGAGCTATTTATGAATGCTATGTCTTTGTCACCAACTATATCTGCAGACTCTGTTGATGTTCTCCTCGATAGCTTTAATGCAAAAGTTAAAAATGTTATTGACGACATTGCTCCAGTAAAGGTCAAGATGATAACCGGTAGGCGTAAAGCACCCTGGAGAAACACGACAGCAGTACAGAGCATGAAAAGAACATGCAGAAAAGCTGCGAAAAACTAAATTTGAAGTTCACTATAATATCTATAAAGACAGCCTGCGTGCCTTCAATGTCGAATTAGCCAAAGCTAGACAGACTTTTTTCTCTAACATGATTAACTGCAACATAAACAACAGTCACACTCTCTTTGCTACTGTAGAGAGACTAACAAATGCACCAAGTCAAGTTCCCAGTGAAATGCTATCTGATGACAAATGCAATGAGTTTGCAATTTTTTTCCTTGAGAAGATCAATAATATCAGAATGTTAATGACTCTCTCTCTCTTACAGACCTACATCCCCTCCAGAAGTCTGCGGTCGGAAAACGAGCGGCACCTCATTGTTCCTTCACAGAGAGGCATGAGATCCATCTCAAGGGCATTTTCTGTCTCTGTTCCCGGCTGGTGGAATGATCTTCCTGTTTCCATCAGGACGGCTGGATCAATTTCACAATTCAAAAAACAGCTGAAGATCCACCTCTTCCATGAGCACTTAACTGTCTCATAATATAAAAAAAAAAAATTCTACCTCTATTTTTCCTTTCCTAATGTTCTCTATATACTTGCTTATACTATCTTGACGTTGTATTTGAAACCTTGTATTACTAGCACTTCTCGTGAATATTGCTTACTTAGATGAATCGCTTGCTGTTTTCCTCAATTGTAAGTCGCTTTGGATAAAAGCGTCTGCCAAATGAATAAATGTAAATGTAAATGTAATGAGCAAAGCCCCATGTGGCACTCAGGTCAGTCCGACTTCATTACAACAACCTCAGAAATTAGTAACTTTAGCTGAATTTCAGACAATTGATCACAAAACCTTGGAGGAAACAGTACAGCATCTTAAAGCCTAAACATGCAGTGTTTAACTGTTTAGAAGCAGAGCTCTTTAAAATAGTAAATATCTCACTGCTTTCAGAAACTTTCCCAGAGTCCCTAAAAACTGCAGTTGTCAGGCCTCTACTGAAAAAGAGCAATCTAGACAAAACCTTACTGTCTAACTACAGACCAATTTCAAATCTTCCTTTTATAGGCAAGATCATTGAAAAAGTTGTCTTCAATCAGCTGACCAAATTCTTAAACCCAAATGGCTATCTGGACAATTATCAGTCTGGTTTCCGTCAGCATCATAGCACAGAGACAGAGCTCATAAAGATAACTAATGATATTCCATTCAATTCTGATTCAGGCAAGATATCAGTTCTGGTATTACAAGATCTCAGTGCTGCCTTTGACACGGTAGATCACACCATACTCCTACATAGGCTGGAAAACTGGGTAGGGCTTTCTGGGTTGGTCATTAAATGGTTCAGGTCATACCTTAAAGGGAGGGGTTACTATGTGAACATAGGTAACCATAAATCTGAGTGGACATCCATGACGTGTGTACCACAGGGCTCAATTCTTGCACTGCTCCTGTTCAATTTGTACATGCTCCCACTTGGTCAAATAATGAAAAAGAACCAAATTGCTTACCACAGCTATGCAGATGACACTCAGATCTACTTAGTCCTCTCACCCAATGACTACAGGCCTATTGACTCCCTTTGCCAGTGCATTGATGAAATTAACAACTGGATGTGCCAAAACTTCCTTCAGTTAAATAAAGACAAAACTGAAGTCATTGTATTTGGTAACAAAGATGAAACTAACAAGGTAAACACATACCTTAACTCAAGAAGTCTTAAGACTCAAAGTAAAGTTAAAAATCTAGGTGTCATTTTAGAGTCTGACCTTAGTTTCAGCAGTCATGTCAAAGCAATAAGCAAATCAGCGTACTACCATCTCAGAAATATAGCCAGAATCAGATGTTTTGTCTCAAGCCAAGATTTAGAGAAACTTGTTCATGCTTTCATCACCAGTAGGGTGGTTTATTGTAATGGAATCCTTACAGGCCTTCCCAAAAAGACCATCAGACAGCTGCAGCTCATACAGAACGCTGCTGCCAGGATTCTGACTAGAACCAAAAAATCTGAGCATATTACTCCAATTCTCAGATCTCTACACTGGCTACCAGTTACTTTTAGAATTGATTTTAAAGTATTATTAACTGTCTACAAATCACTAAATGGCCTAGGACCTAAATACTTCTCAGATATGCTTATTATATATAAACCAAACAGACTTCTCAGATCATTAGGATCAAGTCAGTTAGAGGAAACAAGGGTTCACTCAAAACAAGGCGAGTCAGCGTTTAGCCATTACGCTACTCGTAACTGGAATCTGCTTCCAGAAGTTATCAGATGTTCACCAACAGTAGACATTTTTAAATCCAGATTAAAAACACACTTGTTTAGCTGTGCATTTACAACCTGAGCATTGTGCTGCAGGTTTTTATTGTGCTGCTTTTTATTTCTCTTTTCTTGTTTTTATTCTCTTTTTATTTGCAAACATTTTTTATCAATTTTATTTCTGTTTATTTGTCTTTTAAATTCAGTCTTTTTATTTGTGATTATAACTAATTTGCCTTTTAAAGATTTGTTTTTTTTGCCTTCAAGCATTTTATGTAAAGCACTTTGCATTACCCTGTGTATGAAATGTGCTATATAAATAAACTTGCCTTGCCTTGCCTTGCCTAAAGGGACGAAAATTTATTGGATCTCCATCAAATACTGTAATTTCTCTTGAAGGAAGTGAAGTATGTCTTTGCTGTTGAATCAAAAGTTGGGTAATATCATTTTGCCTCTGCAACACATTTGAAAGATTCATACTTGCAAGCCCCACATCAGTATTAGTGTTTGGATAATTTTGAATATTTGTAGTTGATTTATGAAGCACTGTTGTCTATCTTTGTGTTGCTTGATTGAGTTTTGGGTAGTGAAGCATTAGTGAAGAGTTTTTGGGATGGTTCCGAGTTGAACAAATTCAAAGGATGGCGATGGCTCAGGTAACATTTGATCTTCAGTCAGAGGCTGTTCAGATTTTTCAGCTTCATCCTTCTCGAAGTACTCATTCATACCATCCTTAGGTTCAAGTTGTTGAGGTATTATGCTGGCTCTTATTTGTAGACTTGAGCTTGCTGTAGTTTCAAAATCTTCTAGAACCTTGAATGTTGCATCATTTGTGGCTAAATCACATTCTAGGTTTGTTGTTTTCAGTCTCATGTTCAAAGTAGCCCCTTTCCATTTCAAGAACATGTTTTTGTTTTAATGCAGCTTTGCGAGCAAGAAGGGCTGCTTTATAAGCAGCAGCTTTTATTCTCAATGAGGAAACTGATGATATGTTTGAGCAGTAAGAAATGTTTGACTTATGTGACCTTTTAGACACATTCGAAGCACTATCATCTGGCTCAATGAGTGCTTGTGGATCCCTTAGAAAATTTTTCCACATCTCAAATTCACTCATACAATTCTCAAACGTAGCCATTTTCTGATATCATCAGACAAACGCTCTTGTACAAGCCTATGAGCCGTCTTAAATTCCTCAATTGTCAATATGAAATGAAGCCACACTCCTTTTAATCATCTCTGCATCGTCACAATCAACAAGTAATGTTTTCAGTTCATTCATCCTTCGTGTACACACTCCAAGTCTCCCTCTATGCATAGCACTGAGGGATGCAATACTTTGCTCAACATTTTCATTTTGAGACATTTAATCAGCCATGTTTGACACAAACCATCACTCTCAAGAAACCATTGGATCAACAGGCCACAATGTAAGCACATAAGCAGCAACTCTCAATATTATGCACATATCCTTAATCAGAGCCAGCATTCAAAACAATAGCCACAGCAGTAGCTTTGTAAAAATAGAATCCACCCAATAATTACTCACGAACTGGATGAATTTTTCATTCCTTTCAAGTTTTCCATGTCTTTCATAGATGACTTGTCCTTTTGAGTGAGGCCTACCACATGAATATCCTTCTTGGGAGTTTTTTGACTAATGTAATGGCTTTTCTTCAGTTTTTCCCAATTTCTAGTGGGAAAGTATATTTGACTATACTGCAGATCTCATCAAAAGTAATTTATTGTGACAAAAAAGGATTCACCCAAAAAACTGTGCTCTCAACCTGTTCCATGTAGGGCTCTCAACCTGTTCTATGTAGGTCTCCCTTCCCCTCCCTTTGCCACATCACTTCCTGCCTAATATGGCAACATACAGGAAATGCAAAAACAGGTACAACTCCCCCATCCACCACAGGGAGAGCACTATAATATGCATCAATGAACAGATAGACAATCATATTACATACATAACTATGGCTTCTACAAAGAGTATGAAACATTTCATGGTCATGCAACAGACATAAACGAAGAGGAAATAAAGAGTATAAAATTCTGGTATGCCAAGTCTGAGATTAACATTAAGTTGCTATTTATTCATTCATTTTTTCAATGTATGAAGGCAACTAGCAGCCAGAATGAAAACTATATTCTTACTGGTTATGTGACATGTTGGATATTTGTGTACTGTGTATGGAATATTTGGTACTATAAATGCAATATTCTGTATAAGATAGGACATAATATTTGATTACCAATGCAGTGTGCAATGCAGTGTTAATAATGGGTCATTATATTAAATAATGAATCATACCCTAATGTTGGGGAATATTATAAATTGACCAAGGTGTTTTAGTAAATTAACAAAATGTTGGAAACAAAAAAGTTATCACATTTACAGTACTTAGGTCTGATTGGTTGCGTGTGTGTGCGTGCGTACATGACCACTAGTGAGGGAGTTCTCACGATGCACTCCGTTCTCAGTAAATCCTTGAATGTGGAGCATTGCGTCTTGCGTGATTAATGTTAAACATTCTCCTTTACAGGTATTGAAACGCACTTCCGCACACAAAGTGTATATAATTATTTCTAAACGTGTCTAGTTCATATTGGGGGGTGTTGATATTAAGTTGATATGTTTTTTTTAGCAATGGAAACGGCTGCATGCGACTATTGGGTTAGCGATGCTATGTGGCTAATGTGTGCTATGAGTGTCTACCATCAACTGTAAATGATGTGATGTACGGTTAGCTATCCTCTCGTTGTTAATGTGTGATATGATATTATACCGTTATTGTGATTATGCTAGAAAGCTATAGATTAAAATATGTGTACTGTGCATATCACGTGTTAAATATGAATGGTTAAATATGAATTGTATAGTTAATTATAGAATATTTTATTATTCATTATGAATCAGTTTATACCTACAGAAAATGTTGAACTTGAATGTAACATTAGCATGTCTACTACCTCGAGTACAGACTCAGGTTATGTTCTCTGTTAAATTTTGTGAAGTACATGTATCTAAATACTTGAGATGGACGTATTTCTTTTGTATGTAATGTCATTTTGAATTGTTGCCACAAACCGTTCTCAGTAAATCCTTGAATGTGGAACAATGTGTCTTGCGTGATTAATGTTAACATTCTCCTTTACAGGGGTACTACATTTTGGAGGCACTGCTGGGATTGATACTTGGGTGGTCGGACTCCTTTCATCCCTCCAAACTCTTATTGATCAAACGGCGAGCGAGGCAGCAGAGTGGAGGAGCATACCTGATCCAGTGACGTGTGCGCTTGAGATACAGTCAGTCCCTCCAGGATTTTTTTTTGTAATTTTTGCGAACACATTTTCGGATTTTGTGGTGGTACTTTCCAAAAGTTTGCGCGGAATTTTGCGATTGTAATAGCACATTTGCCCTATTATTTACTATTAGTTTGTAACCCGGCCATTTTTGATTTTACTTTGCACCTGTTCGTAATCTGTGTTTGATTTGTTTGCACCTGTGTTGTGTTTCTCATGTGTTATTTAAGTTCAGTGGTTTGCCTTGTTTCTTGTCCGGTCTAGTTGTTATTTTCGAGTTGTTATAGGCCAGTTGTTATGTTCAAGTTGATTTTCTGTGGAACACTTACCCGTTTGCCTGTGTGTGGAATATTAACCCGTTTACCTGTGTGTGGAATACTTACCTGCCTACCTGTGTTTGGATTACCTGCCGTCTACCTGTGTTTGGATTACCTACCTGTTACCCTTTTGTACCCATGTATGTCAATAAACCCATCTTCACTTCATCCCTTGTGGCATCTTCACCTGCCTGCCTGCATCACCCTTACCGTGACATAGATTAACAATTATGACACTAGAAACAAACAAATTTGCATAAAGCTTGTTTATTTTGGCATCTTTTATCACATATTGAATTTTTAAATTTTTAAACAACAATCACATTTTAATGAAGCTGGTTTATTTTGGCTTTTTATCACAATTTTACTTTTAAGATAGTATGGACATTTCTTTCACCTAAATATACTGTGTGTAGATTCAGTTTATGCATTCAAAAATGTAACTCATTGCTTTGCAATTCAGAAAAAGAAAAAAAAACACCAACATACTTTGAACAAACAGTATGCAAACAATGCTTGTTCTAATATAATAATTTAAATATAAATATAACCTTCAAACATTTTTAAAACTGTGCAGCTGTAACTGATGTAAAGAATTTGATGTAATTTGTTTTGTTTATTTCCTTCTGTATTTGTATGTATTGTATTTTTTTTTCTTTTTATTCTCTTTAGATTGGGTTATTAATGCTTTATATTTTCCTACATTTGTAATAAGAATGGTTTAATGAACTTCACGAAATTTTGTTCCTGTATTATTGTTCACAAGTTATGAGAATATAACACTAAGTAGCGGAACTTTTCTTTGGGAATTTGTTCAGGGAGGGAACGTTATTAGCGGAGCACACCTGTGGGGTTTCTTTTTTCACGACATGCGATAGCCTCAGTCTGCTTGTGTGTGAGGCGGATGATGTATGTGCTTTTCGCTTCTCCCCGTAAATGACTCTTGTATGTTGTGCTTTTTGTTTCAAATGCATATTTGTTGTTGGAAGAATGAAATAGACTGTTAGTAACATTCGATTGTGTTCGTTATGTTGAAAATGTATTGTTTAATGTGTTATTTGAGTTGAATGATGTATATCGTAGTGCTAACCGATTAGCATTGTATGCTTATGCTTAGAGGAGAAGCTGTGGCCCTGTCGCTCCACTGATTATTTCTCCTGATTACAGGTATGTTGTTCAATCGAATCTGTTTCAAAAAGAAAAGATTTATATTTTGTATATCGTACAGAGGGAATGTTACGGGAGAAAGAATCGGATTTAATTGTTTATGTTGTCTGTGACCCACGTGGTGCGACTTGCACATGGTACGGTGCTGAATACATTTGGTTTAATTTTGCTTTTGATACGCTGTGTGTGGATATATAGGTTTATGCATACAAGTGGTATTGTAATTGCTTATTTGTTATATTGCATAAATGCTTAAATGAATGCATATGTTTATGATGTAATGCAGATTTCAAATTATTTTATGGTATACACTGCTGTAATATGTTTATTGTAATGCTATTAAGAATTTTGATGTTATGTATAACAAAACAAGACATTTATGTTATAAGCATTATAATTAATTTATATTATTCTTTTCCATTTATGCGATAGCCTCAGTCTGCTTGTGTGTGAGGCGGATGATGTATGTGCTTTTCGCTTCTCCCCGTAAATGACTCTGTGTGTACCAGTGAGGAGAAGCTGTGTCCCTGTCGCTCCACTGATTATTTCTCCTGATTACAGGTTGAGTAAAGTGCTGAATCTCATCAAGTGGTCGCGTGATCTTTGTGTGTGTGTGAGGGTGACCGGTACATTTCAAACTCTGGATCATGTATTTCCTGATAATCATTGTCCATTTTCTGAGTGTAATACAGAAAGACCAGAGCCCTCAAGTGACTGCTTGTAGTAGAACGCCTTCGGAAAAGTGCCCCTCTATCTTTAGCTTGTAGCAGTGCTTGGCCTCTTTGATGCCCCTCTTCAGGTTAGCTCTGGATGTGCTGTAGGCTTGTGCATCACCTGATCTACATTTACATTTACATTTATTCATTTGGCAGACGCTTTTATCCAAAGCGACTTACAATTGAGGAAAACAGCAAGCGATTCGTCTAAGTAAGCAATATTCACGAGAGGTGCTAGTAATACAAGGTTTCAAATACAACGTCAAGATAGTATAAGCAAGTATATAGAGAACATTAGAAAAGGAAAAATAGGGGTAAAATGAAATTTTTTTTTTTTTTTTTTTTTTTTTTTTTTTATGAGACAGTTAAGTGCTCATGGAAGAGGTGGGTCTTCAGCTGTTTTTTGAATTGTGAAATTGATCCAGCAGTCCTGATGGAAACAGGAAGATCATTCCACCAGCCGGGAACGGAGAAAGAAAATGTCCTTGAGATGGATCTCATGCCTCTCTGTGAAGGAACAATGAGGCGCCGCTCGTTTTCAGACCGCAGACTTCTGGAGGGGATGTAGGTCTGTAAGAGAGAGTTGAGGTAGATGGGTGCTGTGTTAGTGGCTGTTCTGTAAGCAAGCACCAGTGCCTTGAACTTAATGCGTGCCGCTACTGGGAGCCAGTGCAGAGAGATGAGCAGAGGTGTGACATGTGCTCTCTTGGGCTCATTGAAGACCAGGCGTGCAGCAGCATTCTGGATCATTTGCAGAGGTTTGAAGGCACAGGCTGGGAGACCGGCCAGAAGAGCATTACAATAATCCAGTCTAGAAATGACAAATGCCTGGACGAGAAGCTGTGTTGCATGTTCTGTTAAGAACGGTCTGATCTTTCTAATGTTGTACAATGCAAACCTGCATGACCGAGTTGTTTTAGTAACGTGATCCTTAAAAGTCAGCTGATCATCCATGATTACCCCAAGATTCCTGACTGAAGTCGATGGGGTTATCTTAGATGGACCAAGTTGGATGGTAAGCTGGGGCTGTTCTGACGGGGTGGCAGGAATGACGAGAAGCTCAGTCTTGGCCAGGTTGAGTTGCAGGTGATGATCTTTCATCCAAGAAGAGATGTCAGCCAGGCAGTCTGAGACTCGTGTGGCTGGTGTGGAATCGTCTGGATGAAATGAGAGGTGAAGTTGAGTGTCATCAGCATAACAATGGTAGGAGAATCCATGTGCTTGTATGATGGAACCCAGTGATGTGGTGTATATGGAGAAGAGCAGAGGTCCAAGAACCGATCCTTGTGGGACCCCGGTGACTAGTTGGTGTGATTTGGACACTTCACCTCCCCAAGCTACCTTGAAGGACCTATCTGCGAGGTAGGATTTAAACCAGGAGAGTGAAGTTCCAGTGATGCCCAGTGACGATAGGGTAGACAGAAGAATGTGATGGTTAACCGTGTCGAAGGCTGCAGAAAGGTCTAAGAGAATGAGAACAGATGATTTGGACTCAGCTCTTGCCCTCCTTAGGGCTTCTGTAACTGTTAGTAGGGCAGTTTCGGTTGAGTGACCGCTCTTAAAGCCTGACTGGTTGGTGTCCAGCCTGTTGTTTTGGGTGAGGAAGGTAGACACCTGATTGAAAACAACCCGTTCAAGTGCTTTAGCTATGAACGGAAGGAGAGAAATGGGTCTATAATTCTCCAGTAGGGAAGTGTCATGTGTGGGTTTCTTAAGCAGCGGGGTTACCCGGGCCTGCTTGAATGCAGTGGGGAAAATTCCTGTATTAAGAGATGTGTTAATGATATGAGTGAGTGATGGTAGGAGTGTGGGTGAGATGGCTTGTAGTAGATGTGAGGGGATGGGGTCTAACGGGCAGGTGGTTGGGTGAGTAGAGAGCAGAAGTTTAGAGACATCATCCTCTTTAAGAGGAGAGAAAGAGGAGAGAAGATGGTCTGCTGTGTGTATGTGCGATGTGAGATCATTGATGGGTGGAGCTGAAAATTGTCTGCTGATAGACCTAGTTTTGTCTGTGAAGTAGCTGGCAAAGTCATTAGCCGTTAGGGAGTTAGACGGAGGTGGTGGAGGGGGACAGAGGAGAGTTTTAAATGTTTTGAAAAGCTTGTGGGAGTCTGAGGCGCTGCTAATTTTTTCATGGAAGAATGCAGATTTAGCAGTGTGAATGTCTGCAGAGAAGATAGAGAGTGAAGCTTGATACTTACAGAGGTCAGCGATGTCTTTTGTTTTGCGCCATTTCCTTTCAGTCGCTCTGAGTTTAGCCCGGTGTTCCCGGAGGGTATCGGACAACCAGGGACTGGAAGGAGTAGCACGTGCTGGCCTGGAGGAAATAGGACAGATAGTGTCTAGACACGAGGTTAGTGTTGTGAGAAGTGTGTCTGTGGCAGAATTAACATCTAGTGATGCAAAGTGTGTGAAGGATGGAAGGGAGGTTTCTATGACAGATGAAAGATGGACAGGAGAAAGGGAGCGCAGATTCCGCCTAAATGAGACTGGCAGCGGAGTTGGTGAGTTGCGGGAATGCAGTATTAAATTAAAAGTGATGAAAAAGTGATCAGAGACGTGCAGAGGTGTAATCAAGGTGTTCTCTGTATCACAGCTGCGTGTGTAGATAAGATCAAGTTGGTTACCTGACTTATGGGTACCTGTGGTGGGGACTAGTTGGAGATTGAAGGAGGTAAGCAGTGAGTGGAAGTTTGAGGCATAAGGCTTCTCTAGGTGGATGTTGAAATCCCCAAAGACAAGAAGCGGCGAGTCGTCCTCAGGGAAAGACGAGAGCAGCATGTCTAGTTCTTCTAGAAATTCGCCCAGTTGACCTGGAGGGCGATAAATAACTACAATGTGGAGTTTTAATGGAGAAGTAATAGTTACGGCATGGAATTCAAAAGAATTGGTGTTGACTACGGAGGGGTAGGTGGAGAACTTCCAGTCTTTGGAGATGAGAAGACCGGTGCCACCACCTCTCCCCTGCTGGCGGGGAGTGTGAGAGAAAGAGAAATTACTAGAGAGAGCTGCAGGGGTTGCTGTGTTCTCAGAAGTAATCCAGGTTTCAGTTAATCCTACAATACTAAGAGCAGAGTGGGAAGCAAATGCAGGGATGAAGTCGGATTTATTTACAGCAGATTGACAATTCCAGAGACCAATGGAAAGAGAGAGTGGAAGAGTAGAAGAGGTACAGATAGTGCGAAGGTTGGCGGGATTGCTCCGCCTTCCTCTGGTGAGAGAGTGTCGTGGGCGAGAGACCACAGGAATGAATTGGAAACACATGCTGTGCGAGTGAGTATAGAAAAGGCGAAAAAGAAAGTGAGAGAAAACAGTAAAAAAGGATTTTTAGATAAGATACTACTGTGCGTTGTCGGTTTCTTTGCTCGGTTGAGTCGCGCAGGACGAGTCGAATGGTCTTTACCTCGTCGGTCTTGAGTCGCGCAGGACGAGTCGAATGGTCTTTACCTCGTCGGTCTTCACGCCTTCAACAGTCCCAAATGCGACGTCACTGGGTTCTCACCATTTTACCTGTTGTTTGGTCGCTCTCCAAGGCTACCTGTGGATGCATTGTTTGGACTTACCCTGCCCAAGGGTCCACCAGCCATCGAGAATATGTAGAACACTGGATTGCTCGGGAGCATGCAAAGAGGTCTTCTGAGAGGAATAAGAGAAACTATGATCACAAAGTAAGATACAACAAGGGAATCGTGTCACTCACTCCACGAGGGGGCCCTGGCAAGCTGAGGAACTACTGGGAGGATGAGGTTCACATAGTTGTCCGCAAAGCCGTGGAAGATGCCCCTGTCTATGAGGTGAAATCGGGGCAGGGAAGGGAAAGATCAAGGGTCTTGCATAGGAATCTGCTTTTACCCTGCGAACACTTACCTTCAACCATTGTTGAGAGACAAGACTCCACACGTCACAGACAGAAGGAAAAGAATGGCCAGCCTGGAAAAGAAAACGCAGAGTATGTGCACGGGGCCAATAGTGAGAGTGACGAAGATGAGGGTTTGGGCAGATTGGGGTAGAATTCCAGCAGATGGACCGAACATATGTGACAGAGAACAATGTGTTGTCAAGGGATACTCCGTGCATATTCCGGAGCAAGTGCTTGAATTCATCTCACTGTCAGCGCAAGTTGAATCGGAGACTGAGACTGTTGAACAGAGACAGGTGGTTGAGGGAGTGTGCTGCTGACACAATAAAAAAAGAAAAACAGAGGTCAGACATTACTGTACAAATTGATTAGACCATTTATAAGTATGACAAATCAGAAATGCAGGAAGACTGTTAGACTGACATACAACAGTTAGATGTCAAACACTAATGTTGTATACATTGTATGAGTCTTTTATTTGTCTCCTGCTCGCTCTTTCAGCGTATATGAGAGATATGCAGAGCTGCTGCTGGCTAAATGGATGCCCTAAGGGAACTTGTTTTGTGGTTCCCATTAAAAATAAAATGATACAAAAAGACCCAACTACATTGGGTGTCAGAACCGAACTTAACTCAAATAAAATGTAATGATTTATAACTGTATATCTACAGAATACAAACAACAATACTACAGCATCTGTACCTGTTAAGCTGGCTGATGGTCTTGCTTTAGTGCTGGATCTTGTGTGTCAGTTATTGTGTAGCCTCTGGGGGTTTCTGGAGAAGTGTTGGACATTACCACTGCATCTTTTGTAACAAATTTCAGGATTGAGCCTGTAATAAATTAACAATGAAGAAAATATGTGTAAGTTGTAATGTAAAAAATGTACTTTTAGGATAATGTTTTGTGTTAAGTGTTAATATAAATCTATAGTTTGACAGGCTTGTGGACCTAACTTACCTTAGTGATGCAGGAGATTTGTCTTTGTTTTATCTCACTGAGCATAGATGTTGTTGTAGGGTGTGTGTTCTGTTCGGCTTCATGCGGTGCTGCACAGACTGTCAGCTGATGACTTCACGGTACAGCGAGAGAGCGGCCTGCTCTGCATACTCTCGAATCGTTCTCTCGGTACTTTACTTTTAAACTAACCTCATACGCCGATCGGTATTAGAGAGACTCTTGGTAGAGACACCGCCTGGGAATACCAGTTGCTGTAAGCTTTAACACATGATTACTTTAGGCTGATTTCTTTATATTTCCAACACAGACAGTCACCTTCGGCTTACGGCCACACCACCCTGAGCGTGCCCGCTCTTGTCTGATTTTAGAAGCCACGCAGGGTCGGGCCTGGTCAGTACTTGGATGGGAGACTGCCTGGGAATACCAGGTGCTGTAAGCTTTAACCCATTGTCAACTTTTGTCTACTTTCTTTATGTGGCCAGCTCGTTTCACAGGCATTTGCTTACGAACACACCACCCTGAGCGTGCCCGCTCTTGTCTGATTTCAGAAGCCAAGCAGGGCAGGGCCTGATCAGTACTTGGATGGGAGACTGCCTGGGAATACCAGGTGCTGTAAGCTTTAACTTATCGCAACCTTTTGGCCGCTTTCTTTATTTTTCCAACACAGACAGTCACCTTGGGCTTGCCGCCACACCACACCACCCTGAGAGTGCCCGCTCTCGTCTGATCTCGGAAGCCAAGCAGGGTCGGGCTGGTCAGTTCTTGAATGGGAGACCGCCTTGGAATACCAGGTGCTGTAAGCTTTAACCCATCGTCAACTTTTGTCTCTTTCTTTATGTGGCCAGCTCGTTTCACAAGCATTTGCTTACCGACACACCACCCTGAGCGTGCCCGTTCTCATCTGATTTCAGAAACCAATCAGGGTCGGACCTGGTCAGTACTTGGGTGGGAGACCGCCTGGGAATACCAGGTGCTGTAAGCTTTAACTCATCGTCACCTTTTGGCCGATTTCTTTATTTTTCCAACACAGACAGTCACCTTGGGCTTACGGCCACACCACCCTGAGCGGCGCTATTGAGCTGAACAGGAAGTGAGTGCATCTGGTGAGAAGTGTTTGTTTGGAGAAAACTTTCTTTTCTGTTTTATTGGTGTATAAACCAAGAGCTTACCAGGGTGTGTAGTTCTCTCCCCAGGCAGCTTTTTGCTGTTTGGGGCCCTCCCTGGGGTGGATTCACCCACAGTAAAAAAGGGACGAGATGGCGGTCAACAAAGGGAAAGAAATGGCGATGGGGAGAGGACTCAGATATGTGAATGCAACACGAGACTATGAAAAGAAGTTAACAGTGACGGTTGAAATCGTCGGAGATGAAAGAGTGACGATGATGGAACTACTGAGGAAAGTAAAAGAAGAATGTGGTGAAGTGATTGGATGCAGATATAAGAGCTCAAGAGAATACGAATTGACTATGCTGGAGGAGAAAGGAAAGAAGAAGATACTGGATGGATTTAAAATAAGAAATGGAAGTATATTGGCTAAGGAGATTAATATCAGCGAGACCGTGGTCTCCTTCTTAAATCTGCCTACTTATATCACTGATGAGGAAATAATCAGGAAATTATTAGACTGGGGAGTGACAGCAGCTTCAGCAGTGAAAAGGAGAATGTGGCCGGGGACAGAAATTGCAGATGGAACGAGGTTCTTAAAAGTCAAGTTCACGGACACTGTTACATCACTCCCATACTCAACAAAGTTCGAGACTGTCGGAGGATCCGAGCACTTCCGTGTAATACATGACAGTCAAGTAAAGGTATGTCGCCTGTGCATACAGCCAGGACATATAGTAAAAGACTGCCCGAATTTCAATTGCTTTAAATGCGGGGGGAAAGGTCATTATGCACGGGAGTGTAATGAAGGAAAGTGTGAGGTATGCTGGAAGAGAGCCGGTCTGTGTGAATGCAGTACAACCGATCAAGACAATGAGAAAGATGATTTGGGGGGCTCCGCTGATCTGTACGGTGAGGTGGAGGAGACCCCTATACCTGAAAACGAAGAGGGTGATGTGGAATGGAGTGAATTGGAGGCTATAACGGAAGGGAGAGTGACCGGAGAAAGCAGCAGGAGACAGGATAGTGCAAATGAAAAGACGGACAACGGATCGATAGCCAATCGGGACGAGAGAAACAAGATGCGAGACAATAAAAACTATCAAGGAATAAAACCTCAAAAAGCAGAAACGATGACGGGAATGCGAGAGGAAGGAGAGGAAGAGGGAGGAGAAGCAGGAATGTCTATACAAGAGACTACCTTGATAGATCTAGAGGATGAAACAGGCAAAAACGGGTCCTCTTCTAAGCTACTTAAAAGGAAAATGAAAGAGGGTAAAGAAAGCATCGCCAAAAAGTAAGTTGCTGAGACTTTTAAGGAGTTACATTCATGTTTGTTATGCTATTTTTAATAATAATAGCTATGAGTGAATTATTGAGTCTTGCCTGCTTGAATTGTAATGGCCTTAGGGATATGGCTAAGTTTAAGCAGATAATCGGAGGACTTAACTCCCATGTGGTATGTTTGCAAGAGACAAACTGGACAGAGGAGTTAATGGGTGAAGTTAAAAAAGTTTGGGAAGATGAGATATATGTAAATCATGGAAATCAAAGAGCCTGTGGGGTAGCAATTTTGATTAAGGGAGGGAGGATATATAATATACAACAAATACACAATGATGGTAAAGGGAGGTTATTGGGGATAGATTTTAAACTTCAAAATGATACATACAGATTAATCAACCTATATGCACCAAACGTGGAATCTGAAAGAAAGGAGATTTTTATGAAGTTGAAACCTCTGTGTACAGATAACTGTATAGTGTTGGGGGATTTCAACGTAAAGTGTACAAGGCTGGATATATCCAAAAGTATGTGTTACAAGGAGGATACTTCTAGAAAGTGTCTAAAATTATTAATGCAGAGTAAGGGGATGGCAGATGCATGGAGGGAGGAAAACCTGTATAAGTGTGTGTTTTCAAGGCGGCAATTGGTGATGGGTGTTCTTAAACAAAGCAGAATAGATTTATGTTTAGTTAAAAGAGATATATTACAATATATAAAGAACGTGAGTTATAACTTTACAGGAATAAGCGATCATGCCATAATGACAGTAAAATTGGGTGTATATGCTAAAGAAAAGAGCGGTGGTACGTGGTGTCTAAATTCTGCTCTATTAAAAGAGGATGCATACAAAAAAAGCATAGATAAGTGCATTAAATATGAAATGGAAAACGTTGTAAGTATTGGTCTCACTGAAGAGGATAGGAATATGTGTGATGGAGATATTACTTTAGAGGAAATAGAAGAAACAATAATACAGGCAAAGCCAAATAAAAGCCCTGGATCTGATGGGTTAACACACGAGTTTTATAAGACTTTAAAAAAAAATATTGGCACCAGTATTGTTAAAGTTATTTAGGAGTATGGAAGAGAAGAAGGAAGTACCCAAATCAATGTGTTTGGGGATGATAACGATTATTTTTAAAAATAAAGGTAGTCCACTTAAACTAGAAAATTATAGGCCCCTAAGCCTTTTAAATACAGAATATAAAATTTTGACCAAAATTCTAGCCAATAGACTCAAAAGAGTGATAGGATCCATAATAGCACCCAATCAAGCTTATAGTATTCCTGGCAGAGATATAACAGACACGATCTGTACAATAAGAGATGTTGTAGGGAGTATGGGAAAGGATCAGGAAGGAGGTGTGGTTTTATGTGTGGATTTAAACAAGGCTTTTGATAGGGTAGAACATCATTATATGGAACAAATAATGAGGAAATTTGGTTTTGGGGATAGAATTTTAAAATGGATAAGTTTGCTCTATAGTAATGCGGAAAGTTGTGTAAAAGTCAACGGAGTTCTGACAGACCCATTTCCTCTGGAAAGGTCAGTGAGGCAGGGATGTCCAATGTCCGCTTTGCTATATTCAATCTCGGTCGAACCTTTGGCAATAATGGTCAGAGCAGACAAAAAGATAAGAGGGATTCAAATACCAAACAGTGGTGTGAGCATAATACACCAATATGCAGATGACACAACATTCACAACGAAAGATGTGGGTAGCATTAAAAGAATAATGAGGCACATAGACTTATATGGGAAGGCATCAGGGGCGAAAATCAATATCGAGAAGTCTGAAATAATGAGCATTGGTGGTGTTGATATGAGCGGGTAGATCACTAAAGAATATGTGAACATTTTAGGTGTTCATATTGGGGCAAATGCGAGGCAGGCAAGGGACGTTACATGGACTGGGATTTTAAACAAAATAAAGCAAGTACTCCAGTTTTGGAAACTAAGAGATCTTATGCTGAGGGGCAATGTTATAGTTGCAAACTCCCTTCTGTTATCCAAATGTAACTATATTATGGGGGCAGCTGATCTACCACAATGGGTACTAAATGAAATGACAGAGATTCTAAATGATTTTGTGTGGGGAGGGAAAGGTGTTAAAATTGCAAAGAAGACATTGATTGCTGGATACAAGGAAGGAGGACTAAATTTGATAGACCTAGAGGTGAAGAAGAAAGCTATAAGGGTAAAAACAATGAAAAAGTTTTTATGTGATAAGGTGGAGTATGGGTGGAAGGGATTTATGAAAGACGTGTTGGATAAAAGTAGTGGTTGTGGAGAAGAAGGTCTCTATATGACATTGAAAAAGCCTATGTATGACCAAATGTCTTTGTTTTATCAAGAGCTGCTTAGCGCATGGGTAGAAGTTTTAGTAAATATGCATTACGAGTGTGAAAATATAAATATATATGGGTAAGGATGAATTTGGCGTATTATGAAGGTAAAAATGTGGAAATTTGCACAATGTTTAAAACTGTTTTGAGGAAAAATACCTATCTAATGTTGAAGTATTTGCGTAAAGATGTCTTCGAAAAAGCATTCATAAATGATTGTAATCTGGTAAGTGTGGATGATGATGTGAAATTGTACTTAAACTTTTAAGCAACTTTGCTTTATGTATTTATTGTAATATATTGAAGTGGGTTATGGAATAGTTTGAATGTGAAATATAATTTTTGTATTTTTGATAATAAAAAAGAAATTTAAATAAAAGAGTGCTCGCTCTCGTCCGATCTCGGCAGGCAAGCAGGGTCGGGCCTGGTCAGTACTTGGATGGGAGAATACCAGGTGCTGTAAGCTTTTGGTCTGGGCTTTTCTTCCACTTTGACATGGACGCCCAATGAGTGCAGTGGTCATCTTCATAGCGTTTTACGCTGCTCGGGGATTCCGCTTTCCGACCGTGCGGCGTGCCCTGTCTCTATGCTCCAGGTGCGCCAAGGGGCAGCTCAGCCTTGTCCTCCACCGGTGTGCGGCCGGGGGCTTTATTTCTTTCTTTTCGGGCAAACTCCGGGGCAGGACGATTTAAAAAAAAAAATGGGACATGTAAAGAAAATCTATAGACGCCGTTTGACTACAAAATGAATGCTTCATTTGCTGGCTAACAACTGACTTCGAAACAAGGACGGGCGGCATACGTACGAATGTAAGACACGAAACCAATATTAAATGAAAGTTTAATTTGCTCTTGACATTAAACCTGTTTTTAGGACTGCTCCAAAGATCTGCGTGAAGATGGGTGACAGGTGCTCCGCACTGACATTCAGGCAGGAGGGCGAGAAATTGTCTGGGCATGGAGCTCTCATTTACTCGTTTTACCTGTATCAGTAACGGAGTGTTGTAGATATAACAGAGAAAGTTAAGTTGAAAAAAAAAAAAAAACAACATGTATATTTCAGTGTTCGTTGTAAAAAAAAATATCGCACGATCGCAGGGGACAAGCAGCAAGCTGAAGGGACAGGAACATGCAAAGAATGAAATAAATTGCGACTTGAATGCTAGAGTTTATTTCAAGGCTCCGTCATTGATTTGTATCAACGTAAAATGCCCCGGAATATAACACACCAAGGTTTTGCGGGGTGACTCTTGCTGAGCGAAGCAAAACTTTTCAAAAACCACGTCGAGCTGAAAGGCGTTCTTTTGACGTGGGGAACATGAATGGGACACGTAGAGAATTCAAGACACGAAACGAATGTAAAAATGAAAGTTTAATTTGCTATTAATATTAGGCCTGTCTTTACGACAGTCCAAAAGGAAAACGGAGGCAGCGAGGCCGACGGGTGCAGACAGAGCCAGCTGGGTCTGAGCGTTCTTCAAAGAGCCCGCTTTTACCGGCAACATTCGCTTACGGCCATACCACCCTGAGCACGCCCGATCTCGTCAGATCTCGGAAGCTAAGCCGGGTCGGGCCTGGTTAGTACTTGGATGGGAGACCGCCTGGGAATACCAGGTGCTGTAAGCTTTTGGTCTGGGCTTTCTTCCACCTTGACACGAACGCCCAATGGGTGCAGTGGTCATCTTCATAGCCTTTTACGCTGCTCGGGGATTCCGCTTTGCGTCCGTGCGGCGTTCCCTGTCTCTATGCTCCAGGTGCGCCAAGGGGCAGCTCAGCCTCGTCCTCCACCGGTGTGCGGCCGGGGGCTTTATTTCTTTCTTTTCGGGCAAACTCCGGGGCAGGACGATTTAAAAAAAAAAAAAAAAGGGACATGTAAAGAATTCTATAGACGCCGTTTGACTACAAAATGAATGCTTTATTTGCTGGCTAACAACTGACTTCGAAACAAGGACGGGCGGCATTCGTACGAATGTAAGACACGAAACCAATATTAAATGAAAGTTTAATTTGCTCTTGACATTAAGCCTGTTTTTAGGACTGCTCCAAAGATCTGTCAAAGATCTGCCTGAGATGGGTGACAGGTGCTCCGCACTGACATTCAGGCAGGAGGGCGAAAAATTGTCTGGGCATGGAGCTCTCATTTACTCGTTTTACCTGTATCAGTAACGGAGTGTTGTAGATATAACAGAGAAAGTTAAGTTGAAAAAAAAACCAAACAACATGTATATTTCAGTGTTCGTGGTAAAAAAAAAATAGCACGATCGCAGGGGACAAGCAGCAAGCTGAAGGGACAGGAACATGCAAAGAATGAAATAAATTGTGACTTGAATGCTAGAGTTTATTTTAAGGCTCCGTCATTGATTTGTTTCAACGTAAAATGCCCCGGAACATAACACACCACGGTTTTGCGGGTGACTCTTGCTGAGCGAAGCAAAACTTTTCAAAAGCCACGTCGAGCTGAAAGGCGTTCTTTTGACGTGGGGAACATGAATGGGACACGTAGAGAATTCAAGACACGAAACAAATGTAAAAACGAAAGTTTAATTTGATATTAATATTAGGCCTGTCTTTACGACAGTCCAAACGGAAAACGGAGGCAGCGAGGCCGACGGGTGCAGACAGAGCCAGCTGGGTCTGAGCGTTCTTCAAAGAGCCCGCTTTTACCGGCAAAATTCGCTTACGGCCATACCACCCTGAGGGCGCTAGAGAGCAACCAGGAAGTGTTTGGCTGCAGTTGGGAGAGGAAGGCTCTCCTCTATTTTGAGTTTTATTTTTGTGTTTTCTGAAGGTTATTAGCTTTTTCTTACTTTTACTTAGCAGTATTTTGAGTTAAAAAACCACCTAACAGCAGCATTTTGCTGACTGGAGGGTGGTTAAGCTTTTTTTGTTTTTGTTTTTTTATGGAAATGAAGGACAGATCAATGGATTATGACACTGGACTGGCTGAAGAAACACTGATGGTTAATGATTCTGGACTGGAAGGAGAAACAAGCATGGCAAACGATAATGGACTGGCACGAGGTACACGCAAGGCTAACGACACCGGAAGGGCAGGAGGAACAAGTACGGCAGACGACAATGGACTGGCAGGAGGAACAAGCATGGCAAACGACAATGGACTGGCACGAGGAACAAGCACGGCAAACGACAATGGACTGGCACGAGGAACAAGCACGGCAAACGAAAACGGACTGGCACGAGGACCACGCAAAGTTAACGACACTGAACTGGAAAAACGACTACGAGCTGGAAAGGAAAGAAACAAAGTAAGGAACAATTTTACTGAAAGGAAATATTTAAAAGAAGCCACGGTGATCGTGAATGTGGAAAATGTGAATGAAGGGAGAGCGGAGGACATTATTAAAGCGGTAATAGAAAAATGTGGACATGGGAAAATTTTAGCTGTAAGACCAAGACAAGGGAAGGAATATGAACTGACGATGGAAAAGGAGGAGGAGTGCGATAAACTGATGGATGGTCTGAGAGTGAGAGGAATTGTATGTGAGGTGAAAAATCTACACAACCGGGATTATGTTGTTTCCTTCATGCACCTGCCCGTCTACCTGGAAGACAGCAAAATTTTTGAAAAATTGGATGGTTGGGGTGTTGAGCCCATGACAAAAATTAAAAGACGATGCTACCAGGGCACTGACATTGAGGATGGAACGAGGTTCCTAAAAGTTAGATTCCCCAAGGAGGTGGCATCATTGCCATATAGCACAAGGCTGGAGACAGCCGAAGGGCCACAACACTTCCGGGTAATGCACAGTCAGCAGGTGAAAACTTGTAGGCTGTGTATGAGCCCGGAGCACCTGCTGAAGGACTGCCCAAACTTCAAGTGCTACAAATGCGAGGAACGAGGCCACTTTGCAAGAGATTGCAATGCTGTCAGGTGCCCGGAGTGCGAAGAGATTTTAAATAAATGTGAATGTTGGATGGAGGGAGAGGAAGGAGGAAAGGAAAAACAGGTGGACGGACAGGTGCATGAAGGAAACAATGAGGAGGATGAACAAACTGATGGAGGACGGGAGGAACAAGGACTACAACAAAAGGAAACGAAAGAAACAACGAGCAACCGAGAAAAAGAGGACAACGGGAATAATATTGAAGGAACAATGGAGCAGGACAGTCAAATGATGGAAATGGAGATATTGGGCGTGGAGGGAGATGAACAAAGAATGGTAGATCAAAACAAAGAAACAGACAGTGAAGAGGAAACCAAGATGGACAGTATCGAAACAGAGATGAGAGGATATACAAGAAGAAGAACACTTAAGGTAAAACCAAATTTGGAAGGTGCAAGAAAAAAGACAAAAGCTAACAGATTTGATGTGTTAAGGGGCCTGGAGGGAGAAACTGACAAATAATGTCTTTTAAATATTTATTTGTTTTTTTTCCTTTAATGGTTTTAAGTTGTGTTACTTTTAATGCAAGAGGACTGATGGACATGCGTAAATTTGGGAAAGTACAGGAAAAATGTAAAAGCCAAGACATTATTGCATTACAAGAAACAAACTGGAATGAAAATGTGATGTTTGATTTTAAAAAGAGATGGGATGGAGGTATTTTATATAACAATGGAGATGGGAGATTTGGGAGAGGTGTGGCTTTTTTAATGAAAGATGATGTTTTTAAAGTAAGTAAAATTGTATACAAAGATAAGATGGGGAAATGTTTAGCGGTTGAGACAAAATATGAAGGAAGAGATTTGATTTTAGTAAATGTACATGCACCGGTGGGGGAGAAGGAAAAGAAAGAGTTTTTTAATGTTTTAAGGAATATTGTGGAAAAGTACAGAGAAATAATAATGATGGGGGATTTTAATACTGTTTTTAGTAAACAGGACATGGCTGAAGGAATGGTTTTTAAAAGTGATACGGGAAGAAAAGAATTAAAAATTTTGATGGATGAAAATAATATAATAGATGTTTGGAGAGAAAGAAATGAAAGGAAAAAAGAATTTTCAAGGAGACAAATAGTGGGGAATTTCATATGCCAAACTAGAATTGATTTTGTTTTATGTAGCAGAAATGTGGAGAATTTTATTGAAAAGATCAGGTATGAGGAAACAAGTCTTAGTGATCATAAATTTTTATTTTTTATATTGGACTGGAATAAAATGCAAAGAGGGCCGGGAGTATGGATTTTAAATACACAGATTTTAAAGAATGAAGGTTATATTGAAAATGTTAAAGAAATCATAGAGAAGGAGAAGGAAAACGGAATGTATGAAGAGGACAAGAGAATATGGTGGGAAAATGTAAAATTTCTTATAAAAAAATTCTCTATAAAATATTGTAGCTTAATGCAGAAATACAAAAGGTACAAAGAAAGAGAGATAAAAGAAGGTTTGGAATTGGAATTGAATAAAGACAATAAGGATGTAGAAAAGATAAAGGAAATGGAGGGAAAACTGAAAGACATAGAGGAAAAACAATATGAAGGGGCGAGGCTCAGAAGCAAAGCTAAATATGTGGTGGAGGGGGAAAAATGCACAAAATTCTTTTTTGATTTGGAAAAACAGAAAGGGAAAGCTGAAACGTTAAAAGAGATAAGAGGAAAAAATGGAGAAATCGTTGAAGGGAATGAAAAGATTTTAGAAGAAATAAAGTATTTTTATGAGGATCTGTTTAGTGCAAGAGGTGTGGAAGAGGAGGAAAAAAAGAAACTGTTGAATCAGATTAAAACAAAAATAAGCAAGGAAGACAAAGAAGAGTGTGACCAAGAAATCAGAGAAGAAGAGATTGAAAGAGCAATAGATGAACTAAATAAAAAGAAAAGTCCAGGAATAGATGGTTTGGGAACTGAATTTTATGTTTGTTTTAAAGGAGTTTTAACCAAGGTTTTAACCGAGGTTTTTAAAGACATTTTTGAAAAAGGAGAAATTAATGAGAGAACAAGGATGGGTTTAATGAAATTAATATATAAAAAGAAAGGAGAAAAAGTAGATTTAAAAAACTACAGGCCAATTACGATGTTGAATACAGATCTTAAAATTTTAGCCAAGGTTTTAGCGAACAGGTTAAAAGAAATAATACCAAGTATAATTACAACAAACCAAGCATATGGAGTTAAAGGAAGGGATATAGCGGACATAACGATGAGTATAAGAGATATGATGTGGTATATGAAGGATAAAAGGGAAGAAGGATATGTAATCAGTCTAGACTTTGAGAAAGCGTTTGATAGGGTTGAGCACAATTATTTATTTGAGGTTTTAAGGAGCTTTGGGTTTGGGGAGAATTTTACGAAATGGATTGAGATTTTATACAAAGGAGCATTAACAAAGATAAAATGTAATGGTTTTTTAACAGATTGTTTTAAAATCACACGATCGATCAGACAGGGGTGTCCACTTTCATCTTTGCTGTACTCACTCGTATCAGAACCGCTGGGACTACTTATCAAACAAAAGGAAGGAATAACAGGAATAGAGATTGAAAAAAACGAAGCAGAGGGAAAGGTTTTCCAATACGCTGACGATACGACGATAATTGTAAAGACTAAAGAAAGCGTTAAAGAAGTAATGAATATGGTGAATGAATACTGTAGAGGGTCTGGAAGCAAAATAAATGAGGATAAGACGATGTATATGAGATTTGGAAAAGCTATGGTTTTAAAGGATTGTTTTAACTTCAAAGAAGTGGAGGAAATGCGGATTTTAGGAATTTTAATGGGGAAAAACGAGAAGAAAACAAGAGATGAAATGTGGGAACAACTGATAACGGAGATAGAGAGAAAGTTGAATTTTTGGAAACTGAGGACTCTAAACTTGAAGGGGAAGGTTTTAATATTGAATGTTTTAATGGTTTCGAAATTGTGGTATGTGTTATATGTTTCTGAAATGCCTGTATGGACTGAGAAGAGGTTGAAGAAATGTTTTATTGATTTTTTATGGGAGGGAAAACCTGCAAGAATTGCTTATAACACAATTTTAGGGGAAGTGGAAAAGGGGGGTCTGGGTTTAATGGATGTGGAACAACGGAAAAATGCTCTGAGAGTGAAAATTGTAAAGAAATACCTAAACGGAGAAAATAAGACTGAGTGGAAGAAAACATTGAGGTATTTTTTAAATAGATGTGGCGATTTTAACATGGGAGAGGACATACTTTGGATGAAAACAAAAGTTTGGATGACAGAAAAGCTACCTGGATTTTATCGAGAAATGTTTAATGCTTGGGGAAAGCTTTTATTAAAAATTGAGTACGAGCCACATGGGAGAGAGACAATTTTAAACCAACCCCTGTTTTTAAATAGCTACATTTTAAAACAAGGAAAAGAACTGTTTTTTAAGAAATGGATGGAAGTTGGAATCACTAAAGTAAAAGATGTCTTATATGAGTTCAAAGAAGGTTTTTACGAACGCAATATATTGTGGACACGATGGAGGAGGCAAAGGAAGAATATAATGTACAGGAAATAACAAATAAATTTGAAGACATTAAGAACGCAATACCAAAAAAATGGATTCAAAGTATAGAGTGTATGGAAGAAGAGCCAAAAGAGAAAAACATTTCTGTGAAATTAGGGGGAAAAATGCATGATTTTAAAGAATGTACTATAAAAGTGTTTTATTGTGTTTTTAGAGATGGTGTTTTCAAAGAGCCAGTTGCAAATAAGTACTGGGTGGAAAAATTCAAAGACTTAAAAGAAGAGTGTATATGGAAAAATATGAGAGGGAAATGTGTGGAGATAAAGTTGGAAGGTTTGGAATATTTTATAAGACACAAAGTGGTTTTTACTGATTTTATTTTAAATAAGATTGGGATGGAACAGAGTGCTTTGTGTAAAGTGTGTCAAGAAAAAGAAGAATGGATTTTACATATGTTTTTATATTGTAAAGAACTGCGAGAATTTTAAGGAAATGCAAACATGTGGTGAAAGATTTGACTGAGGAATGGGACGAAAATGCAATGGAATGGGACAGAGTGGTTGATGTTTGGTTGGGAAAAGAAATGTGAAAACAAAAAGTTTATAAATCTGTGGCTGATGTTAATGAAAAGTGCAATCTGGGAAAGAAGAACTGTGGCTAAAAAGGAAAAAATTATTTTGGATGTTTGGACTGTGTTGAAAAGAAAAACAGAATTATACATGAAAAGACTGTATGTGTATTTTAAATGTGAAAATATGTTGAATGCTTTTTATCATGTTTTTACACCACAAGTCTATTGTGTTTTAAATGCTCTTAAGTGGAATTTGCCAGAGAATGAAAGAGATTTCTGATTTTTGTTTATCTGTTTATTTTGTTTTGTGTTGATTTGTTTTAATTTTTTCTAATAAAAAAAAAAAAGCACGCCCGATCTCGTCTGATCTCGGAAGCTAAGCAGGGTCGGGCCTGGTTAGTACTTGGATGGGAGACCGCCTGGGAATACCAGGTGCTGTAAGCTTTTGGTCTGGGCTTTTCTTCCACCTTGACACGAACGCCCAATGGGTGCAGTGGTCATCTTCATAGCCTTTTACGCTGCTCGGGGATTCCGCTTTCCGTCCGTGCGGCGTGCCCTTTCTCTATGCTCCAGGTGCGCCAAGGGGCAGCTCAGCCTCGTCCTCCACCGGTGTGCGGCCGGGGGCTTTATTTCTTTCTTTTCGGGCAAACTCCGGGGCAGGACGATTTAAAAAAAAAAACGGGACATGTAAAGAATTCTATAGACGCCGTTTGACTTCAAAATGAATGCTTCATTTGCTGGCTAACAACTGACTTCGAAACAAGGACGGGCGGCATACGTACGAATGTAAGACACGAAACCAATATTAAATGAAAGTTTAATTTGCTCTTGACATTAAGCCTGTTTTTAGGACTGCTCCAAAGATCTGCGTGAAGATGGGTGACAGGTCCTCCGCACAGACATTCAGGCAGGAGGGCGAGAAATTGTCTGGGCAAGGAGCTCTCATTTACTCGTTTTACCTGTATCAGTAACGGAGTGTTCTAGATATAACAGAGAAAGTTAAGTTGTAAAAAACCCAACAACATGTATATTTCAGTGTTCGTGGTAAAAAAAAAAAATGCACGATCGCAGGGGACAAGCAGCAAGCTGAAGGGACAGGAACATGCAAAGAATGAAATAAATTGCGACTTGAATGCTAGAGTTTATTTCAAGGCTCCGTCATTGATTTGTTTCAACGTAAAATGCCCCGGAACATAACACACCAAGGTTTTGCGGGGTGACTCTTGCTGAGCGAAGCAAAACTTTTCAAAAACCACGTCGAGCTGAAAGGCGTTCTTTTGACGTGGGGAACATGAATGGGACACGTAGAGAATTCAAGACACGAAACAAATGTAAAAACGAAAGTTTAATTTGATATTAATATTAGGCCTGTCTTTACGACAGTCCAAACGGAAAACGGAGGCAGCGAGGCCGACGGGTGCAGACAGAGCCAGCTGGGTCTGAGCGTTCTTCAAAGAGCCCGCTTTTACCGGCAACATTCGCTTACGGCCATACCACCCTGAGCACGCCCGATCTCGTCTGATCTCGGAAGCTAAGCCGGGTCGGGCCTGGTTAGTACTTGGATGGGAGACCGCCTGGGAATACCAGGTGCTGTAAGCTTTTGGTCTGGGCTTTTCTTCCACCTTGACACGAACGCCCAATGGGTGCAGTGGTCATCTTCATAGCCTTTTACGCTGCTCGGGGATTCCGCTTTCCGTCCGTGCGGCGTGCCCTGTCTCTATGCTCCAGGTGCGCCAAGGGGCAGCTCAGCCTCGTCCTCCACCGGTGTGCGGCCGGGGGCTTTATTTCTTTCTTTTCGGGCAAACTCCGGGGCAGGACGATTTAAAAAAAAAAACGGGACATGTAAAGAATTCTATAGACGCCGTTTGACTTCAAAATGAATGCTTCATTTGCTGGCTAACAACTGACTTCGAAACAAGGACGGGCGGCATACGTACGAATGTAAGACACGAAACCAATATTAAATGAAAGTTTAATTTGCTCTTGACATTAAGCCTGTTTTTAGGACTGCTCCAAAGATCTGCGTGAAGATGGGTGACAGGTCCTCCGCACAGACATTCAGGCAGGAGGGCGAGAAATTGTCTGGGCAAGGAGCTCTCATTTACTCGTTTTACCTGTATCAGTAACGGAGTGTTCTAGATATAACAGAGAAAGTTAAGTGTTAAAAAACCCAACAACATGTATATTTCAGTGTTCGTGGTAAAAAAAAAAAATAGCACGATCGCAGGGGACAAGCAGCAAGCTGAAGGGACAGGAACATGCAAAGAATGAAATAAATTGCGACTTGAATGCTAGAGTTTATTTCAAGGCTCCGTCATTGATTTGTTTCAACGTAAAATGCCCCGGAACATAACACACCAAGGTTTTGCGGGGTGACTCTTGCTGAGCGAAGCAAAACTTTTCAAAAACCACGTCGAGCTGAAAGGCGTTTTTTGACGTGGGGAACATGAATGGGACACGTAGAGAATTCAAGACACGAAACAAATGTAAAAACGAAAGTTAATTTGATATTAATATTAATCTTCTGTTACGACAGTCCAAACGGAAACGCAGGCAGCGAGGCCGACGGGTGCAGACAGAGCCAGCTGGGTCTGAGCGTTCTTCAAAGAGCCCGCTTTTACCGGCAACATTCGCTTACGGCCATACCACCCTGAGCACGCCCGATCTCGTCTGATCTCGGAAGCTAAGCCGGGTCGGGCCTGGTTAGTACTTGGATGGGAGACCGCCTGGAATACCAGGTGCTGTAAGCTTTTGGTCTGGGCTTTTCTTCACCTTGACACGAACGCCCAATGGGTGCAGTGGTCATCTTCATAGCCTTTTACGCTGCTCGGGGATTCCGATTTCCGTCCGTGCGGCGTGCCCTGTCTCTATGCTCCAGGTGCGCCAAGGGCAGCTCAGCCTCGTCCTCCACCGGTGTGCGGCCGGGGGCTTTATTTTTTCTTTTCGGGCAAACTCCGGGGCAGGACGATTTAAAAAAAAAACGGGACATGTAAAGAATTCTATAGACGCCGTTTGACTACAAAATGAATGCTTCATTTGCTGGCTAACAACTGACTTCGAAACAAGGACGGGCGGCATACGTACGAATGTAAGACACGAAACCAATATTAAATGAAAGTTTAATTTGCTCTTGACATTAAGCCTGTTTTTAGGACTGCTCCAAAGATCTGCGTGAAGATGGGGACAGGTCCTCGGCACAGACATTCAGCAGGAGGCGAGAAAAATTGTCTGGGCAAGGAGCTCTCATTTACTCGTTTTACCTGTATCAGTAACGGAGTGTTCTAGATATAACAGGAAAGTTAAGTTGTAAAAAAACCCCACAACATGTATATTTCAGTGGTTCGTGGTAAAAAAACAAAATAGCACGATCGCAGGGGACAAGCAGCAAGCTGAAGGGACAGGAACATGCAAAGAATGAAATAAATTGCGACGACTGAATGCTAGAGTTTATTTTCAAGGCTCCGTCATTGATTTGTTTCAACGTAAAATGCCCCGGAACATACACAACCAAGGTTTTGCTCTTGCTGAGCGAAGAAAAACTTTTCAAAAACACGTCGAGCTGAAAGGCGTTCTTTTGACGTGGGGAACATGAATGGGACACGTAGAGAATCAAGACACGAAACAACAATGTAAAAACGAAAAGTTTAATTTGATATTAATATTAGGCTGTCTTTACGACAGTCCCAAAGGGGAAAACGGAGGCTGGCAGCGAGGCGACGGGTGCAGACAGAGCCAGCTGGGTCTGAGCGTTCTTCAAAGAGCCCGCTTTTACCGCAACATTCGCTTACGGCCATACCACCCCGAGGGCGCTAGAGAGCAACCAGGAAGTGTTTGGCTGCAGTGGGAGAGGAAGGCTCTCTATTTTGAGTTTTATTTTGTGTTTTCTGAAGGTTATTAGCCTTTCTTAATTTTACTTAGCAGTATTTTGAGTTTAAAAAACCACCTAACAGCCAGCATTTTGCTGAAGGGAGGGTGGTTAAGCTTTTTTTTGTTTTTGTTTTTTTATGGAAATGACGGACAGATCAATGGATTATGACACTGGACTGGCTGAAGAAACACTGATGGTTAATGATTCTGGACTGGAAGGAGAAACAAGCATGGCAAACGATAATGGGACTGGCACGAGGTACACGCAAGGCTAACGACACCGGAAGGGCAGGAGGAACAAGTACGGCAGACGACAATGGACTGGCAGGAGGAACAAGCATGGCAAACGACAATGGACTGGCACGAGGAAAAAGCACGGCAACGACAATGGACTGGCCGAGGAACAAGCACGGCAAACGAAAACGGACTGGCACGAGGACCCCGCAAAGTTAACGACAATGACTGGAAAAACGACTACGAGCTGGAAAGGAAGAAAACAAAGTAAGGAACAATTTTACGAAAGGAAATATTTAAAAGAAGCCACGGTGATCGTGAATGTGGAAAATGTGAATGAAGGGAGAGAGGAGGACAAATTTAAGGTGGTTAAGCAGGTAATAGAAAAATGGTGGACATGGGAAAATTTTAGCTGTAAGACCAAGACAAGGAAGGATATATGAAACTGACGATGGAAAAGGAGGAGGAGTGCCGATAAACTGATGGATGGTCTGAGAGTGAGAGGAATTGTATGTGAGGTGAAAAATCTACACACCGGGAATATGTTGTTTTCCTTCATGCACCTGCCCGTCTACCTGGAAGACAGCAAAATTTTTGAAAAATTGGATGGTTGGGGTGTTGAGCCCATGACAAAATTAAAAGACGATGCTACCAGGGCACTGACATTGAGGATGGAACGAGGTCCTAAAAGTTAGATTCCCCAAGGAGGTGGCATCATTGCCATATAGAACAAGGCTGGAGACAGCCGAAGGGCCACAACACTTCCGGGTAATGCACAGTCAGCAGGTGAAAATTGTAGGTGTGTATGAGCCGGAAGCACCTGCTGAAGAACTGCCCAAACTTAAGTGCTACAATGAGAGGAACGAGGCCACTTGCAAGAGATTGCAATGCTGTCAGGTGCCCGGAGTGCCGAAGAGATTTTAATAAATGTGAATGTTGGATGGAGGGGAGAGGAAGGAGGAAAGGAAAACAGGTGGACGGACAGGTGCATGAAAAGGAAACATGAGGAGGATGAACAAACTGAAGGAACAATGGAGCAGGACAGTCAAATGATGGAAATGGAGATATTGGGCGTGGAGGGAGATGAACAAAGAATGGTAGATCAAAACAAAGAAACAGACAGTGAAGAGGAAAACCAAGATGGACAGTATCGAAACAGAGATGAGAGGATATACAAGAAGAAGAACACTTAAGGTAAAACCAAATTTGGAAGGTGCAAGAAAAAAGACAAAAGCTAACAGATTTGATGTGTTAAGGGGCCTGGAGGGAGAAACTGACAAATAATGTCTTTTAAATATTTATTTTGTTTTTTTCCTTTAATGGTTTTAAGTTGTGTTACTTTTAATGCAAGAGGACTGATGGACATGCGTAAATTTGGGAAAGTACAGGAAAAATGTAAAAGCCAAGACATTATTGCATTACAAGAAACAAACTGGAATGAAAATGTGATGTTTGATTTTAAAAAGAGATGGGATGGAGGTATTTTATATAACAATGGAGATGGGAGATTTGGGAGAGGTGTGGCTTTTTTAATGAAAGATGATGTTTTTAAAGTAAGTAAAATTGTATACAAATAAGATGGGGAAATGTTTAGCGGTTGAGACAAAATATGAAGGAAGAGATTTGATTTTAGTAAATGTACATGCACCGGTGGGGGAGAAGGAAAAGAAAGAGTTTTTTAATGTTTTAAGGAATATTGTGGAAAAGTACAGAGAAATAATAATGATGGGGGATTTTAATACTGTTTTTAGTAAACAGGACATGGCTGAAGGAATGGTTTTTAAAAGTGATACGGGAAGAAAAGAATTAAAAATTTTGATGGATGAAAATAATATAATAGATGTTTGGAGAGAAAGAAATGAAAGGAAAAAAGAATTTTCAAGGAGACAAATAGTGGGGAATTTCATATGCCAAACTAGAATTGATTTTGTTTTATGTAGCAGAAATGTGGAGAATTTTATTGAAAAGATCAGGTATGAGGAAACAAGTCTTAGTGATCATAAATTTTTATTTTTTATATTGGACTGGAATAAAATGCAAAGAGGGCCGGGAGTATGGATTTTAAATACACAGATTTTAAAGAATGAAGGTTATATTGAAAATGTTAAAGAAATCATAGAGAAGGAGAAGGAAAACGGAATGTATGAAGAGGACAAGAGAATATGGTGGGAAAATGTAAAATTTCTTATAAAAAAATTCTCTATAAAATATTGTAGCTTAATGCAGAAATACAAAAGGTACAAAGAAAGAGAGATAAAAGAAGGTTTGGAATTGGAATTGAATAAAGACAATAAGGATGTAGAAAAAGATAAAGGAAATGGAGGGAAAACTGAAAGACATAGAGGAAAAACAATATGAAGGGGCGAGGCTCAGAAGCAAAGCTAAATATGTGGTGGAGGGGGAAAAATGCACAAAATTCTTTTTTGATTTGGAAAAACAGAAAGGGAAAGCTGAAACGTTAAAAGAGATAAGAGGAAAAAATGGAGAAATCGTTGAAGGGAATGAAAAGATTTTAGAAGAAATAAAGTATTTTTATGAGGATCTGTTTAGTGCAAGAGGTGTGGAAGAGGAGGAAAAAAAGAAACTGTTGAATCAGATTAAAACAAAAATAAGCAAGGAAGACAAAGAAGAGTGTGACCAAGAAATCAGAGAAGAAGAGATTGAAAGAGCAATAGATGAACTAAATAAAAAGAAAAGTCCAGGAATAGATGGTTTGGGAACTGAATTTTATGTTTGTTTTAAAGGAGTTTTAACCAAGGTTTTAACCGAGGTTTTTAAAGACATTTTTGAAAAAGGAGAAATTAATGAGAGAACAAGGATGGGTTTAATGAAATTAATATATAAAAAGAAAGGAGAAAAAGTAGATTTAAAAAACTACAGGCCAATTACGATGTTGAATACAGATCTTAAAATTTTAGCCAAGGTTTTAGCGAACAGGTTAAAAGAAATAATACCAAGTATAATTACAACAAACCAAGCATATGGAGTTAAAGGAAGGGATATAGCGGACATAACGATGAGTATAAGAGATATGATGTGGTATATGAAGGATAAAAGGGAAGAAGGATATGTAATCAGTCTAGACTTTGAGAAAGCGTTTGATAGGGTTGAGCACAATTATTTATTTGAGGTTTTAAGGAGCTTTGGGTTTGGGGAGAATTTTACGAAATGGATTGAGATTTTATACAAAGGAGCATTAACAAAGATAAAATGTAATGGTTTTTTAACAGATTGTTTTAAAATCACACGATCGATCAGACAGGGGTGTCCACTTTCATCTTTGCTGTACTCACTCGTATCAGAACCGCTGGGACTACTTATCAAACAAAAGGAAGGAATAACAGGAATAGAGATTGAAAAAAACGAAGCAGAGGGAAAGGTTTTCCAATACGCTGACGATACGACGATAATTGTAAAGACTAAAGAAAGCGTTAAAGAAGTAATGAATATGGTGAATGAATACTGTAGAGGGTCTGGAAGCAAAATAAATGAGGATAAGACGATGTATATGAGATTTGGAAAAGCTATGGTTTTAAAGGATTGTTTTAACTTCAAAGAAGTGGAGGAAATGCGGATTTTAGGAATTTTAATGGGGAAAAACGAGAAGAAAACAAGAGATGAAATGTGGGAACAACTGATAACGGAGATAGAGAGAAAGTTGAATTTTTGGAAACTGAGGACTCTAAACTTGAAGGGGAAGGTTTTAATATTGAATGTTTTAATGGTTTCGAAATTGTGGTATGTGTTATATGTTTCTGAAATGCCTGTATGGACTGAGAAGAGGTTGAAGAAATGTTTTATTGATTTTTTATGGGAGGGAAAACCTGCAAGAATTGCTTATAACACAATTTTAGGGGAAGTGGAAAAGGGGGGTCTGGTTTAATGGATGTGGAACAACGGAAAAATGCTCTGAGAGTGAAAATTGTAAAGAAATACCTAAACGGAGAAAATAAGACTGAGTGGAAGAAAACATTGAGGTATTTTTTAAATAGATGTGGCGATTTTAACATGGGAGAGGACATACTTTGGATGAAAACAAAAGTTTGGATGACAGAAAAGCTACCTGGATTTTATCGAGAAATGTTTAATGCTTGGGGAAAGCTTTTATTAAAAATTGAGTACGAGCCACATGGGAGAGAGACAATTTTAAACCAACCCCTGTTTTTAAATAGCTACATTTTAAAACAAGGAAAAGAACTGTTTTTTAAGAAATGGATGGAAGTTGGAATCACTAAAGTAAAAGATGTCTTATATGAGTTCAAAGAAGGTTTTTTACGAACGCAATATATTGTGGACACGATGGAGGAGGCAAAGGAAGAATATAATGTACAGGAAATAACAAATAAATTTGAAGACATTAAGAACGCAATACCAAAAAAATGGATTCAAAGTATAGAGTGTATGGAAGAAGAGCCAAAAGAGAAAAACATTTCTGTGAAATTAGGGGAAAAATGCATGATTTTAAAGAATGTACTATAAAAGTGTTTTATTGTGTTTTTAGAGATGGTGTTTTCAAAGAGCCAGTTGCAAATAAGTACTGGGTGGAAAAATTCAAAGACTTAAAAGAAGAGTGTATATGGAAAAATATGAGAGGGAAATGTGTGGAGATAAAGTTGGAAGGTTTGGAATATTTTATAAGACACAAAGTGGTTTTTACTGATTTTATTTTAAATAAGATTGGGATGGAACAGAGTGCTTTGTGTAAAGTGTGTCAAGAAAAAGAAGAATGGATTTTACATATGTTTTTATATTGTAAAGAACTGCGAGAATTTTTAAGGAAATGCAAACATGTGGTGAAAGATTTGACTGAGGAATGGGACGAAAATGCAATGGAATGGGACAGAGTGGTGATGTTTGGTTGGGAAAAGAAATGTGAAAACAAAAAGTTTATAAATCTGTGGCTGATGTTAATGAAAAGTGCAATCTGGGAAAGAAGAACTGTGGCTAAAAAGGAAAAAATTATTTTGGATGTTTGGACTGTGTTGAAAAGAAAAACAGAATTATACATGAAAAGACTGTATGTGTATTTTAAATGTGAAAATATGTTGAATGCTTTTTATCATGTTTTTACACCACAAGTCTATTGTGTTTTAAATGCTCTTAAGTGGAATTTGCCAGAGAATGAAAGAGATTTCTGATTTTTGTTTATCTGTTTATTTTGTGTTGTGTTGATTTGTTTTAATTTTTTCTAATAATAAAAAAAAGCACGCCCGATCTCGTCTGATCTCGGAAGCTAAGCCGGGTCGGGCCTGGTTAGTACTTGGATGGGAGACCGCCTGGGAATACCAGGTGCTGTAAGCTTTTGGTCTGGGCTTTTCTTCCACCTTGACACGAACGCCCAATGGGTGCAGTAATCATCTTCATAGCCTTTTACGCTGCTCGGGGATTCCGCTTTCCGTCCGTGCGGCGTGCCCTGTCTCTATGCTCCAGGTGCGCCAAGGGGCAGCTCAGCCTCGTCCTCCACCGGTGTGCGGCCGGGGGCTTTATTTCTTTCTTTTCGGGCAAACTCCGGGGCAGGACGATTTAAAAAAAAAAAGGGACATGTAAAGAATTCTATAGACGCCGTTTGACTTCAAAATGAATGCTTCATTTGCTGGCTAACAACTGACTTCGAAACAAGGACGGGCGATACGTACGAATGTAAGACACGAAACCAATATTAAATGAAAGTTTAATTTGCTCTTGACATTAAGCCTGTTTTTAGGACTGCTCCAAAGATCTGCGTGAAGATGGGTGACAGGTCCTCCGCACAGACATTCAGGCAGGAGGGCGAGAAATTGTCTGGGCAAGGAGCTCTCATTTACTCGTTTTACCTGTATCAGTAACGGAGTGTTCTAGATATAACAGAGAAAGTTAAGTTGTAAAAAACCCCAACAACATGTATATTTCAGTGTTCGTGGTAAAAAAAAAAAATAGCACGATCGCAGGGGACAAGCAGCAAGCTGAAGGGACAGGAACATGCAAAGAATGAAATAAATTGCGACTTGAATGCTAGAGTTTATTTCAAGGCTCCGTCATTGATTTGTTTCAACGTAAAATGCCCCGGAACATAACACACCAAGGTTTTGCTCTTGCTGAGCGAAGCAAAACTTTTCAAAAACCACGTCGAGCTGAAAGGCGTTCTTTTGACGTGGGGAACATGAATGGGACACGTAGAGAATTCAAGACACGAAACAAATGTAAAAACGAAAGTTTAATTTGATATTAATATTAGGCCTGTCTTTACGACAGTCCAAACGGAAAACGGAGGCAGCGAGGCCGACGGGTGCAGACAGAGCCAGCTGGGTCTGAGCGTTCTTCAAAGAGCCCGCTTTTACCGGCAACATTCGCTTACGGCCATACCACCCTGAGCACGCCCGATCTCGTCTGATCTCGGAAGCTAAGCCGGGTCGGGCCTGGTTAGTACTTGGATGGGAGACCGCCTGGGAATACCAGGTGCTGTAAGCTTTTGGTCTGGGCTTTTCTTCCACCTTGACACGAACGCCCAATGGGTGCAGTGGTCATCTTCATAGCCTTTTACGCTGCTCGGGGATTCCGCTTTCCGTCCGTGCGGCGTGCCCTGTCTCTATGCTCCAGGTGCGCCAAGGGGCAGCTCAGCCTCGTCCTCCACCGGTGTGCGGCCGGGGGCTTTATTTCTTTCTTTCGGGCAAACTCCGGGGCAGGACGATTTAAAAAAAAACGGGACATGTAAAGAATTCTATAGACGCCGTTTGACTACAAAATGAATGCTTCATTTGCTGGCTAACAACTGACTTCGAAACAAGGACGGGCGGCATACGTACGAATGTAAGACACGAAACCAATATTAAATGAAAGTTTAATTTGCTCTTGACATTAAGCCTGTTTTTAGGACTGCTCCAAAGATCTGCGTGAAGATGGGTGACAGGTCCTCCGCACAGACATTCAGGCAGGAGGGCGAGAAATTGTCTGGGCAAGGAGCTCTCATTTACTCGTTTTACCTGTATCAGTAACGGAGTGTTCTAGATATAACAGAGAAAGTTAAGTTGTAAAAAACCCAACAACATGTATATTTCAGTGTTCGTGGTAAAAAAAAAAATAGCACGATCGCAGGGGACAAGCAGCAAGCTGAAGGGACAGGAACATGCAAAGAATGAAATAAATTGCGACTTGAATGCTAGAGTTTATTTCAAGGCTCCGTCATTGATTTGTTTCAACGTAAAATGCCCCGGAACATAACACACACCAAGGTTTTGCTCTTGCTGAGCGAAGCAAAACTTTTCAAAAACCACGTCGAGCTGAAAGGCGTTCTTTTGACGTGGGGAACATGAATGGGACACGTAGAGAATTCAAGACACGAAACAAATGTAAAAACGAAAGTTTAATTTGATATTAATATTAGGCCTGTCTTTACGACAGTCCAAACGGAAACGGAGGCAGCGAGGCCGACGGGTGCAGACAGAGCCAGCTGGGTCTGAGCGTTCTTCAAAGAGCCCGCTTTTACCGGCAACATTCGCTTACGGCCATACCACCCTGAGCACGCCCGATCTCGTCTGATCTCGGAAGCTAAGCCGGGTCGGGCCTGGTTAGTACTTGGATGGGAGACCGCCTGGGAATACCAGGTGCTGTAAGCTTTGGTCTGGGCTTTTCTTCCACCTTGACACGAACGCCCAATGGGTGCAGTGGTCATCTTCATAGCCTTTTACGCTGCTCGGGGATTCCGCTTTCCGTCCGTGCGGCGTGCCCTGTCTCTATGCTCCAGGTGCGCCAAGGGGCAGCTCAGCCTCGTCCTCCACCGGTGTGCGGCCGGGGGCTTTATTTCTTTCTTTTCGGGCAAACTCCGGGGCAGGACGATTTAAAAAAAAAACGGGACATGTAAAGAATTCTATAGACGCCGTTTGACTACAAAATGAATGCTTCATTTGCTGGCTAACAACTGACTTCGAAACAAGGACGGGCGGCATACGTACGAATGTAAGACACGAAACCAATATTAAATGAAAGTTTAATTTGCTCTTGACATTAAGCGTTTTTAGGACTGCTCCAAAGATCTGCGTGAAGATGGGTGACAGGTCCTCCGCACAGACATTCAGGCAGGAGGAAGAAATTGTCTGGGCAAGGAGCTCTCATTTACTCGTTTTACCTGTATCAGTAACGGAGTGTTCTAGATATAACAGAGAAAGTTAAGTTGTAAAAAACCCCACAACATGTATATTTCAGTGTTCGTGGTAAAAAAAAAAATAGCACGATCGCAGGGGACAAGCAGCAAGCTGAAGGGACAGGAACATGCAAAAATGAAATAAATTGCGACTTGAATGCTAGAGTTTATTTCAAGGCTCCGTCATTGATTTGTTTCAACGTAAAATGCCCCGGAACATACACACCCAGGTTTTGCTCTTGCTGAGCGAAGCAAAACTTTTCAAAAACCACGTCGAGCTGAAAGGCGTTCTTTTGACGTGGGGAACATGAATGGGACACGTAGAGAATTCAAGACACGAAACAATTGTAAAAACGAAAGTTTAATTTGATATTAATATTAGGCCTGTCTTTACGACAGTCCAAACGGAAAACGGAGGCAGCGAGGCCGACGGGTGCAGACAGAGCCAGCTGGGTCTGAGCGTTCTTCAAAGAGCCCGCTTTTACCGGCAACATTCGCTTACGGCCATACCACCCTGAGGGGCGCTAGAGATCAACCAGGAAGTGTTTGGCTGCAGTTGGGAGAGGAAGGCTCTCTATTTTGAGTTTTATTTTTGTGTTTTCTGAAGGTTATAGCCTTTTCTTACTTTTACCTAGCAGATTTTGAGTTAAAAAACCACCTAACGCAGCATTTTGCCTGACTGGAGGTGTTTAAGCTTTTTTTGTGTTTTGTTTTTTTATGGAAATGAAGGACAGATCAATGGATTATGACACTGGACGGCTGAAGAGAACACTGATGGTTAATGATTCTGGTGGAAGGAGAAACAAGCATGGCCACGATAATGGACTGGCACGAGGTACACGCAAGCTAACGACCCCGAAGGGAGGAGGAACAAGTACGGCAGACGACATGGACTGGGCAGGAGAACAAGCATGGCAAACGACAATGACTGGCACGAGGAACAAGCACGGCAAACGACAATGGACTGCACGAGGAACAAGCACGGCAAACGAAAACGGACTGGCAAACGAGGACCAACGCAAAGTTAACGACACTGAACGGAAAAACGACTACGAGGGGAAAGGAAAGAAACAAAGTAGGAACAATTTAACTGAAAGGAAATATTTAAAGAAGCCACGGTGATCGTG